>PVJN01046617.1:0-16358 GCA_004026805.1 Lasiurus borealis
CTCGGGAGACACCGCGCTTCACTGTGTAATCTGCTATGCCTCATCTGATTTGTATGCTTAATTCAGCTTGACGAATTTATTAGTTTTCATAATAGTGAAAATATTGAGCAGCACTATGGGCTAATGCATTGTATGTACTATAAATTGTATGTCATCGTAGAAAGGCTGAAGTCTATAGAAATCTTTTATTAATGCCAGCATTGTAGGGAGGATTTTTGTTCAAGCCTTGGAGAGGAGGTTCACACCAAACTCCAATGTTGCCCTGTCTCACTTGCCCATTAACATATTGTCATACTAATTAGACTACTTCATCAGTGATATAATTTTAAACTTTAAATTATGTTCTAATTAACAAGGGTTGTCCAATTTGCTTAATCTTCAAAAGGCTTTGGATAGTCTAATTAGTATAAACTGTTGAGCATCTCTAAAGCCTAATAAAAAAAACCATTAAAATATTTTGGGTATGTTTTCTATCAATTCTGTGTAAGGTTACCATGGCTGGTGAGAATTCAGGAAGATAGTAACTGAAGATAAATATATGCATCTACCTAGGCTCCCCAGATTACAATACTAAGTGAATCACAGGAGAAACTTCAGGTATTGCATCTCCTAAAGAATCTGTGTGTTTAAATTAAGGTGTAAGAATATCAAGAAGACTCAACACACACACACACACACACACACACACACACACAGCACAAACAAACAATCCAATTAAAAAATTGGCAAAGAACCTGAATAGACACTTCTCCAAAGAGGATATTTAGTTGGTCAATAGACATATGAAAAGATGCTCGACATCACTAATCATCAGAAAAATGCAAATTAAAACTACAATGAGGTGTTACCTCACACCTGCCAGAATGGCTACTATCAATAAATCAACAAACAACAAGTGCTGGCAAAGATATGGAGAAAGGGAAACCCTGGTGCACTGTTGATGGGAAATGCATATTGGTGCAGCCACTGTGGAAAGCAGTATGGATTTACATAAAAAAAAAATGGAACTGCCTTGTGACCCAGCGATTCCAATTGTGGGAATATATCTGAAGAAACCTTGATTCAAAAGAATATATGCACCTCTATGTTCATTGCAGCATTATTTACAATAGCCAAGAGCTGGAAGCAGCCCAAGTGCCCATGAGTAGATGAGTGAATGAGAAAGCAGTGGTACATTTATGCTAATACATTTATGGAATACTACTCAGCTGTAAAAGAAGAAGGAGGAGGAGTAGGAAGAGGAGGAGGGGGGGGATCTTACTATTTGGGACAACATGGATGAATCTGGAGAGTATTATGCTATGTGAACTAAGCCAGCCAAAGAAGGACAAGTACCATATAATTTCACTTATATGTGGAATTTTATGAACAAAAGTAATTAACACTATAGGAACAGACTTACAGATACAGAGAACAAACTGACAGCTGTTAGAGGGAGGGGAACTGGAGGGCTGGGTGAGAAAGATGAAGGGATTAAGAAAATATTAAGGAAAAAAAAAAGAATATCAAGGAGGAAAAACCACCTGGGGAAAAATTCTTCCCTTTCATTAGGTGCCTAATTAGATGTAAAGTGAAACGCAACCCTGAGGAGTTTCCCCAGCATTGCTGTGGCAACAGTCTGCTGAACTTGGGTTGCAAAATCAAATATTGGGGGTGTTTTGAACCTCTCCCTGTCCCCTCCTCCTTTATTGAGCTTAATTACTTGCAATAGTTGTTTTAATGTATGTTGTCACCTGGGAGTATTGAGAAATGCATATCGTTAATGTGAATTAATCTCGATTTTAATAGCAACTGACAACTGATCTCCAAAATGCTAAACACTTGTCACCATTTCATATGGTAAATAAGGTAGAATAATAAATTCATGAAATAAAGAGGGGACTGTTGAAATAACTGGGAAAAAAAAACTTACTTTGATATGGAGTTTATTGACTGAAACTATTTTAAGCAGGACAACTTCCAAGAGAATATTTCTAGATGGCTAAAATCCATATAGCCTTAAATTAATTTCAGTATAATTTTTAAAAATCTCCCAGATGTTTCTCAGTGATATCTCAAATTCTAGACAGAAAAAAAGAAGCTCTTCCTGCTCATTATCAAGTTGAGATAAAAACATATAGTTGTCAAGCAGTTCAAGAGTTTACTTCCTTATATTCCCTTCCCCTGAAAAACACACTAAAAAATAAAAACCTCCCAGAGTTAGATTTCCCCTTTTCTCACCTAAAGTGAAAAATGAACAGCAGTACAGTAATTGTGTTGCATTCGTGGGAAAATGCAAAACTTCCTTCATCACCAGGACTTGCATTCTTGCAATCATTCCTTCCAGGACTGTCCAGAATACCAACATATTTGCAGTGATGTCAAGAGAACCCATTTTCGTTTTGCCCACAGGCATTGCTGCAAAGTGCTCCAGTAAGAGTGGAAGCTGCTCACCGATGAGAAAGACCCCGGGCCTCCCAGCGAGTGCAGGTATTCTAGAGCACTGGGTAGTTGGGAATAAACCCAAGGGGTGGAAGGGAATGGCCCAGGATCTGAAATCTGCTTCAGATGACCTCCACATGCACTTTTATGCCCAAGCACCTATCCACGCCGGTGCCTCTGCACACCTACAGACTTACCTACTAAGCCAAAAACAAAAACAAAAAAGTGACTTTTGAAGCATAGAAATTAAAAAAATGAATAAACTGTGGGACCGTGAGAGGAGCACCTTTCTTCTAGCCAAGCCTCTGCTGGACAATAGCTTCCGTCCCATCTGCTGCCAGAGGCAGACAGAGGTGACCCGCTTCCCTCCAGGTGGGTGAGGAGCCGCTGGAGATCCCACTCAAACTCCCGAGGAGTGGGGTCCCAACCCCAAATTCACCCGCAGCCATCCCGAGGGGAGAAATCACTGTCTCCTCATTTACTATTAAAATTTTAAGCAGTGCATTCATATTTTACCGGAGCTAATATGTTTTATTAAATTTTAATCCAGAAGGGCAGTGTGATTTCTTTGTATTTCAAACAGAATTGAGTTGGATTGCAAGGAAGGTTTCTTAAAGGACAGGTCTGATTCTATTCATGCACCATTTCAATCTTGGGTAGACAGGACTTGGGGGAGGAAAGAGGAAAAGGATAGACAGCCTCCTCCTCCCCCCTCCCGCCTCCCTCGCCCCTCATCTCTTCTCCTCAGGGATCCAGAATAGAATGGGACGCCCTGAGCTTGGGGTTGAAGTATAGGAGGTGACTCCGAAGCTTGGGGTTGAAGTATAAGAGGTGATTAGAAGCCTCCATGGCCTCGTCTGCTCCAGGGAAAGAAAAGAAAAAAATAAAAGAAAGATAGAAAAGAAGGGAATTATCCTTGAAATGGAGACTTCTGGGCGCGCAGAGATTGCTGGCCGCAGAGGGAAGTGCTGGGGAAGGCGCGCTCTCCGGTTTCCTACGTCCTGAGACCGGGCTACATTCCGGAGTGACACGCGCATTTTGCTCAAACATCTTTCCTCTTCCAAGCGGCCTGCCAAGGCTGCTGTGTTTGTCTCTAATGTTCCCTCCCCATGTCTCTCCGTGAGCTCCAAGTCTCTCTGCTTCGCTCAAAGGTGTCCGTCAGGCACCCTCTCTGCCCAATGGTACGGCCTCCTTGCAGTTCCTTTCTGGCTAACCCTCCCTCTCCGCCTCCCAGGGTGAGAGGCCAGCCAGCGTCTCCGGAAACCTGGCACCTGGCGGTTCCCAGGCCCTTCTAGATGGAAATCCAGGCTTGCAGCTTCCAGCCCTTCTATCAAGGCCAGGCAGGGCGATGGGAGGGGAACAAAAGCAAGTGGCTATTGGTGCTCTGGAGGGCGCGCTCTGGGGGCAGGAACAGACTTGCTCTGGGGACCGGGCCAGGAGTCGTCGGACGAGCCACAGGGGGCTCTCCCTAGGTAATTCCGGACTGAGGAAAGTGGCTGGGCAGGGACAAGGGGTGAGCAGAGGCAAGGTAGAAAGGAAAGCAACCGCTCCCTCTGTCCCCCGTGGAGGAAAGGAAGCAGAGTTCAATTTCAAATAAAGCAGACAGAGAGGAGGGGGACGCAGGGCGCAGGGCGCAGGGCGCAGCAAGCCCGGGTCCGCTGGATGCCCGCGGGGCTGCCAGGTAGCTTTGCTGAAGCTGGTTGTGGCGAGGAGCCCGCACACAGGGCACAGCTGATTGGACTCACTGGAGTCGACCAACCTTGGGAGCAAACACAACAGACTCCAAGGAATTACAATCTGCCCCAGGGAAGGACCCAGTCCTGGATAGCCAACTCCGCTGGCCCTAGAACGCTGGGGGCGGGGTGGGGGGGAGGGACTCAGATTCACACACTGAAGCACTGGACACACTCAGACACGCTCACACACCCACGCACGCAGGCACACACGTCCTCACAGTCACGCACACTCACTCGGAAGAACACCTGCTTCCCACCTCCACCACCCCCACCCCACCCCGCTTTCCTCCCGGGCTTCTCGAGCCTCTTTGAAGGGAGGGGACAGACCTCACTGTTCCATCTACAAGCAAGCACCCCCGTGTTTACCTGCCCCGACAAAACAGTTATTTTTTTTGTTGCAGTAAATTTTCCTGGCCCGTGTGTTTACCTCTTCCCAAAGTTAAGTCCAGTCACGAAATCAAAGTTAAGGCATCGAAACAATCAATGAAGATTTTGCAACCCATGGCGCCTGGCGCTTCCTGGAACTAAAATAAATGCAGGAAATCGAAACTTAATTACTTGAAAGAAATCCAGAAATCCCTCTGCATAATGTCTCCAGTCATTTTTGGTGGCATTTATGTTCGATGCAGTGCTTGTTAACGCTATACTTTTCACTAAGATCTGGCTCCCCTCCGGACTCCTTGGGGGCCGCTGTACCCCACACCGGCCAGGAGTTTTGCCTAGCACTAGGCTCCCCCTCCTTCCACTGCGCACCGCTGAAGTAAGTAACATTTCTTTTCAAACGTCGTCAACTGTAATGGTACAGCCCTGCCTCTGATGGCTCTGTGTAAGTAAAAAACAAACAAGAAGTCTCGCCCAGTCTCTCTCCGTTTAGCTCACTAGGGCTATTATTTGAATTTGTGCGAGCTGTTTCACACTAGATCTGAAACCAGGCCCCTTAGTAAATGCAAGGCAGGGCCATTTCTCTGAGGGAATAGTGCACCATCGGAAAGTTCCATTCTGCTGGTGATGGAAAAAATGATTAAAAGGGGGATTTCCCCCCACCCTCTCTCCAGGGAAGTCCTTTCTCTCCCCCCCCCCCAAGTGCCATTATCTTCCTAAGGCTCAGTACTAGAACGTTTGTTCTGCCTACACTGTTCTTCAGGGTACTTAGCTGGACCACAAAACCTGGACACTAGTTTCTTCCGCTGGTATCTGTTCCTTTCAAACTGACTCATTTCCCCTTTCTCCTTTGGTTTCTAATCAAGAATCTTCATGTCTATAAAGTGCAAAAGGACCTTCCTCTGGCACCACTAAATAAAGCAGGTGCTCTGTGTTCAGCCTAAAGATTCTAGCTAAGATCAAATCAAAACTTTGGCACATGTTGTGATGCTGACATCAGGTACTTTGGGGGAGTTTAGAAATTTGATGTTGACCAATGGGGTGGCCAGGGAATTGGCAGAACAGGATAGTCCCACAGTTGATTAGCATGGTGGCAGTAACTCTAGAAAGACAAGCTTTCTCAAAGATACCTTGTGGAAATCTGAAGTAATGTTATGAAAGAATGAAAAATACATTGGGGAACAGCTTGGCAACTGAAGTACATTTTTATTTAACTTACATTAACAGAAATGTAATGTAAAAGTGAAATGATCTAACAAAACCATTAATAATTAAAAAATAATTACAGATAGTCTGTCCTTGCTATTCATAACCACTCAACACTTTAGACAAAGAAAACGGCATATTCTTAATGGAAATGAAGTGTGAGCAGACTGCCAATGAGAAGTTAACCAAGAACTGAGTATTTGTGAAAGGAGAGAGTTTCCTTGTTTCCCCCACCTGCATATTTTAATTCTCTCAGAGTTAGTTTGGACCTTTCTCTTCCATCAACGTATAAACCAAGTGTCAGAGTTTCTACAACAGAAATCTCTTGAGCAATAACAATACAGACCTTATTGAATTCTGAAGATTGGGAGCACCAGATGGCTTGTCTATTAACCATCCTCAATAACAAGTATTTATAGATGCCTAGGAGATCTATGCCTCCTATGGTTGGACAATCCCATCCCACAAGAGTTTCATAAAACAATGGCCCTCTAAAGACAGAGGTTTGTTCCCTTTCCCTCTTTGTGGTCATGTGGGGGAAAAAAGATTAATCATTCTTTATGGATTCAATGTCAACCTTTTTCTTATACTCCTCACCCAAGGAGTTGCTTCCTAGTATAAAAGAAATGTGTGAGTGTATTTTTCTATTACCTAAATTATATTTATTTTCTTTCCAGTATGTATTTTTCAGTGTCTAAAGTCTTTAGAATAGTGTTCTACACATAATTATACAGAAAACCATCAATCATATGCTAGACCTTTAAAAAGGCGTTGGACGAAAGATATAGCAACTCCATTCTGGTTTCCCTTCATATTCTTCTTTATTTTGTTTGCAAGACACACAGGACTGCCCCTAGAGTGCTCTGTGGACGTGTGGAGGATCTGGGAGGAAATCAAAGCAGCTTGAAAGAAAGCAGACTTCACTGCCTCTTTTCAGAGATAAAGGGAAATCTTACAAAAGGAGAGATTTGCAGACAAAAAACTGGAATTCCATGAAGTCATGGCCCAGGCATTTGCTGGGAAGCCACTAGGAAGTGGTGACCTACAGCCTATGTCAAATCTTGTGCATCTAAAGCATTTGAAGCCTCCTTCCTTCCTTCCCTCTCCCCACATGAATTAGAAACAGAACAGCATGACTTTTGTAAGAAACAAAAAAACAAAAAAAAAAAAACACCTAAGAACAAGTCCAGTAGATTGACTACAAAGCTTGCAAATACTTCTAGCTATATGAATATGAATTGTGTGCATTTAGCACGTTAGATTCCTTGTAGGCATCCACTCTCAGTTTTTTAATGCTGCAGAAGGACATTACTACAATGCCAACAAACTTACTTTTAAACCTTTATTCTTTCCTAAAATTTTATATATGGCCTATGATTTGCTTGTAAATCTCATATATATAGAGTGTGAAAATCAACCACAGAATTAGAATAGTTGTACCCAAATATGTGCTATCATCTCCCTCTTTCTTTCTCTTTTATATGCCTGGACAGATCATGCAGATAGCACATGTTCAGCTAACATGTACTCTGGAAGATGCTATAGCCTTGTGCCTTGACTAGTTTTTCCCTGATATGAATGTGACTTAAACTGGCCAAGCACCATGACAAGCATGGTGTATTTTAAAGCATTAAGATTTCTCTTCAAAACACACATTTTATATACTTTGTGATGGCAAGTGCTCATTGCACTTTTTCTTTATCTTTCAAAGGCAAGGCCAAAGTAGGCATTATCAACATTGTGCTTATCTGGTATATTTCTTTCTCTTTCTTTAATAGGATTGCTATGTTAATTTTTTATTTTTTTATTTTTTTCTTATATTTTATTGATTTTTTTACAGAGAGAAAGGGAGAGGGATAGAGAGTTAGAAACATCGATGAGAGAGAGACATCGATCAGCTGCCTCTTGCACGTCCCCTACTGGGGATATGCCTGCAACCAAGGTACATGCCCTTGACTGGAATCAAACCTGGGACCTTTCAGTCCGCAGACGGATGCTCTATCCACTGAGCCAAACCGGTTTCAGCAAGTTAATTTTCTTAATTTCAAATTATAAATTACAAAATATTTTAGGCTTACCAAAACTACACACATAGACATACACACATACACATACACACACTGTCAAAAATAGAGAATAATACATGGCCAAGATATGAAAACAACTTATATGTCTGTCAGTGGATGAATGGGTATAGATGATGTGGGATATACACAATGGAATATTATTCAACCACAAAGAATAAAATTTTCCTATTAGTAACAACATGGATAGACCCTGAGGGCTTCATGCTAAGTTAAATAAGCCAAACAAAGAAATACTGTATGATCTCACCTAAATATGAAATCTTTAAAAGCTGGAGAAAAGGAATGATATTTGTCGTATATTTTTGATATTTTGACATTGTGGGATCTTCGTTGGAGAGAGACTGCCCATCCTAGAGTTAGCTAATTCCAAGAGAGAACAAATAACTTGCCTGTGAATTCGGCTTTTACATACACACCAACTAATCCAGAGCCCACATGCCCAGCAACTTCCTGTATAGAGCTCTATGCTCAGGGCCACTTACCATTGCTGTAGTCACCCCAGACAACCAGGGCCAGTCCCTGAGATTCAGAGCATGCTGAAATTACTCAAACTAGCCCATCCTAAGCCTGCCTTCCTGCCTCACCCATGTTTTTCCTGTGGAAACCACAATAAAAGCTCTTGCCTACATTCCCTCTCACTCGCCCTGTCTCCCGACCAACCCTGGTGCCTTGCCATGTGGTAACATATGACCCTCCTCTAAGAAAAGGAGAAACAAGTCTTTGTTTCAATGGTGTTCTGACTTCTTGGCCTCAATAGTAACAAACTCTTATTTTAAAACTGACTCTTTAACTCATTTTTTTCACTCAGAACTCTCAGTGGGGCTTGTATTGTCTGGCATTTTTCAGTCATCCACGCCAATGCCTCCTCCTCCTCCCTTCCTACCGTTAAGAACTGATCATAATTGTTTTCTCCTGCTCTGCTGTAGGAGCTGTAGAGCACCTGACTCTGACTCCAACTGCAGTTCATTTTCTCTGCCCTGGAAATGGAAGCTGGAGGAGGCACTTGATTCAGTGCCTTCCACTGGAACCTCCATCCCTTGACTACTAGGTGATCACTGATGGGGTGAAGAAGGTTCTGGTGAGCTAAGCAAGGAGTGGCCTATTCCAGGGAGGTGTTATAAGGAATCACTGAGACATTAGAAAGCTGATGAGTGTCTTTCCCTGAGTCTGCTCACCACCCCTGCTTAGGGAACTGCAGAGCCAGGTAGGGAAATAACTAGTGGGAGGCTGTCTTTTACCTTAGTCTCCTGTAAACAGAACGCACTATGCAGTGCTTGGGCCTGTCTTCCCAGTTGAAGTCCACAACACAGTGCACTTTTTGGTGAGGCAGGCTCTCCAAATATAATGGAACCAGTCCCCCAATGTGTGTCCTATATGCAAGTCTTGCTCATATAAGCAGTTGAATTTGGGGCAGATATGTAGTCTTTTTTTTTTTCTCCCTTCTCTTCTTCCTCCCCCTCCTCCTTCTTTCAAATCCAAACTCTATCTTTATGTAAATCTCCTCTTAAGACTTTCAAACATACAAAAGTATCTTATCAGTTTAATCTTCTTGATAAATCTTCAGTTGGAATATCTGACTTGCTTCAGGCTGAATTAGTTGACAACTATCATCCTAGGATCCCCCTTCACCATCATCCTAGAGCAGTGTTCTCAACCTTCCTACTGCCTCGACCCTTTAACACAGTTCCTCATGTTGTAGTGACCCCCAACCATACAATTATTTTTGTTGCTACTTCATAACTGTCATCTTGCTACTGTTAATGAATCGTAATGTGAATATCTGATTTGCAAGATGTCTTAGTCGACCCCTGTGAAAGGGTCGTTCAACCCCCAGGTTGAGAACCGCTGTCCTAGAGATTCCTTATTAGGTTAAATCCTGTTTCCCAGAATCTACATTTTCCCTTTAAGTTGATTACCCATGCTTCCTGACAAAGTACAAGGAGAGGTTTTTTTTTGTTGTTTTTTTTTTAACCACCAAGTTTATGCTGTTCCCTTGGGGATAAAACTCATGGTAGTTGTGTTGTTGTGGTTGTTTTCTTTTCTAACCTAGAGAGAGAATTTCTCACATAGAAGCGGGTCTCTCATATAACATCCAAAAGGCTGGAATGTTGGACAAATGCTCCAATTTTTCCCCTCCTCGGGAAGAAGCCAGGATTTGAGATACTTAGTCTGTGCTAACTTGGGGAAAGAAAGGTCGATGGCCAGTGAGTGCATGCTGGCCCAAGCCATAACTTTTGTTTTCAGTGGCTCACAACCTGGAGCAAGACTCAGGCAAGACAGAACCAATCCCTCAGGCAGCCCCTCAAAATGTTAGAATATTGAATAGGTGAATCAGTCCTCTCGTGATTCCATGGTGCTATAGTGGGGGAGAGATATGCAAGATGGTACCATGCATTTTCTACTTGCTTCGATGCAGCTGGACTCATGACCAGTTGGGAAGTAGGAGCCTCTCAACTGGTCTCTGAAATTTTTCCAAAGGAAACTGATCCATGTGTTGTGTTGAATCAGTGTGTCCATGTGAGGAAGAAAGTCTGGGTTTTCTATTCTGCCATATTCCTGACAAGTCATATTGAGTTAGAGCCCACACTAATGACCTTATTCTAACCTTACCTCTCTAAAGACCCTATCTCTAGAAATAGCCATGTTCTGAGGAACTGGGGGCTATGATTTCAACATATACATTTTGAAAAAATTTAATTCAGCCAATAACAATGCTACAACATGGATGAACCTCTAAATTTTAGAGTCTAAAACATTATGCTAAGTGAAAGAATTCAGACAGAAAAAGTTATACAGTATATTGTGTGATTCTCTTGTGGAGACAGACTGTAGATTGATTGTTGCCAGAGGCTGGAAAAGGCTAATAGTGAGTGACTATTTATTGAGTATGGAGTCTCCTTTGGGGTCAATAAAATGTTTTGGAATTGGAGAGGAGTGACAATTGTACAACCTTATGAAAGTACTGAATGCCACTGAATGTTATGTGAATTTCATGTTTAAATGAATTTGTGAATTTGATGTTATATGAAAGTGCATGTGTGTTTATCCTATATAATAAAAGCTTAATATGCTAAGTGTCTGGTTGTCCATTCAACCAATCAAAGCATAATATGCTAATGGTAAGCTAATGCCGTTCAACCACTCGCTATGACATACACTGATCACCAGGGGGCAGATGCTCTAACTGGTAGTTTAGCTTGCTGCTGGGGTTCGGCCAATTGGGACTAAGCTGAACTGGCCAAACATGTCCTGGAGCCCTCCTGTGGTCCCTCTCTAGCTGGCCAATCTCTCGAGTCCCTCCCTGGCTCCAATCGTCCACCAGTGGGGTCCCTCAGCCTGGCCTGTGCCCTCTCACAATCCAGGAACCTTTGGGGGATGTCAGAGAGCCAGTTTCAGCCTGATCCTGCAGGCCAGGCTGAAGGACCCCACTGGTGCACAAATTCGTGCACCAGGCCTCTAGTGTGTCTATAAAGAGATAAAGAAATATGGCGAAAGAATAACAATTGGTAAGGCATAAACTTTTTTGTAGGTTTAAAGTTTTTCAAGTAAAATTTTAGAAAAACTGAAAAAAAGAGTATTTTTTAAAAGCCATTCCCATCACTGTGAGCTTCTCCCTTCCAAAGGAAAAGGATGATGGCTTGTCAGCATAAAAGAAGTTAAGTCAATTCTTAAAAAAAACAAACAGAAGTGAGTGATCAAAGAAAAACACAGGTATATTCGTACAGACTATCTCTCTGATTGAACTTTTCCCCATAGAATGCAATGCCTGTTAATGTTGATGCACAGATTTTATAAAATGTGTGTATCTTGCAATATAATATTTCTTGGCACATTGTACATGGGAAAAGTTTATAGTTACATTAAGCTAAAAACAAGATTTTAAACAAAAACAATACATAAAAAGAGTGTTTTAAAAAATAATGAAAGAGAATGTACTTCTCAAATATTGCTGAGGCAAAGAGGTTCTCATGACATCACACTCAGTGTGAGTCACTCCTTGATGTTATGTGTTTGTCCTAAACTTGTTTCCTCAGGGATTTCTAAATTTTGGCAAAAGCAAAGTTTAATCTTCTAGAGTAAGTCCTCCAAAAGTTGAAAAAGGGAAGAAAATCTTGGAGAAGGAAGCAATGGAAGAGAAACTCGACCTCCTAAAAAACAATTGTTGACAATTTGCAGTCAACAAGAAGCAATGCTTAAATATTTCATATCCTGACATGATGGTTTGTTACTGATACATATGCCTTTTATTGGTCTTAGCTATATTTCAGGAGAAGGGAGAAGGATATATAGAGAGAAACATTGACCAGAGAAACATCATTGATCGGCTGCCTCCTGCATGCCCCCTGCTGGGGACCTAGCCTGCAACATGAGCATGTGCACATAAAAATAAAAGGCGTTGTTGCTTATAAGAGTGAAAAGAGGAGACAATGTAATATCCAATAACAAAGAAATAGTTTAATAATCTGTGGTACAACCATATTATTAAATAGTATCCAACAACTGTAATCATGCTTTTAGAGAATATTTTATTGACATAGGAAAATATGCTATATATATATGAAAAAACAAGCAATACCAAACAATAATTGTTTTTGTTCAAAAGCAGTATATAGATGCACAGAAAACAGTGAAAGTATTAATTTTAAGTGTTGCACTGAGAAATTTTAATTTTCTAAATCATCTGTGATGAGCTTTTATTTATTTTATCACTAAAATTATATGTTGTGTATAGACTTAGATATAGTTATAGATATAACTTTTCCAGGTTGCCTACTTTTTCATGTGATTCATTGCCTCTCTTAAAGTGCTGTAACTAAGTGATCCATCCATCCACTGAATTCATTCACTCTCACTAGCTGCATTGAATGTTTATACATTGAAAATACTATTTAATTGACTTGAGAAGGAAATATTTTGCCATCAAATTTTATAGTTCATCTCTGAAATGGGGAAAATCTCACAGGCTCATCTAGAGAAGCCAGTCTTAGCTATCACACACTTAGCCAGGGATCCCACAGAATAATCCTCTAATATGGTCTAAATCATTTCAACTGCCATCCATATTGCCTCTTGCTACCTAGGGCTGAATCAAGATGCTTCCCAGGTAGCTAAGGGATAGGACAAGAAGGTGTGTATTATCAGATCCCTTATTCTCACCTTCTTTAATGCTTTATTATGGAAAAGAATGTTCACTTGGTTAGTTTAAGAAAAGAAATCCACTTTGTTAAGAAAGTTAAATTAGCATCTCAGAGGCAGAATCCTTTATATTCTCGACCTCAATTTCCTAGCTGATATATACTTGGAGAACTTTTGTAAACTAGTTATTTTTACTTAAAAAAATTTACACACCAGGATGACCGGATTTATCCTAAAGATGGTACAGAAACTTCAATATTTGATCACCCCATTAGCTGCAAACACATGGCATAAATTTATAATAAAATATAAGAAAATCCCATAGTTGTATGATGAGGAAGGAAGGTTGGTGGTCCCACCCTACAAGCTAGTAACTGTGAAGGAACAAAGAAAGCATTTACCCAGAGATGGGCAGCTTCTGGTTCGAGCCGCAGTTTGCCTGCCGACCACTGATCTATACAATACATCACATTACATTTCATGGCAAAGTTTTGGGGGCAGACTGCTGCTATTATATAGATTAAACTTTCAACAACTAATGAATACTTTGTCCTGAGCCATACACTTAAGGTTGGCTGGTGGGTTGGTTTTAATCTAAGGCAGGAGTAACATAATCTATATTTCTCTCTTTATCATCTCTTAATATCCTTTACTTAATTTACTACACGTTATTAATCTAAGTTCAAATATTTTTCAGTTGAAACTCCTCGTGGAAGAACCTTAAATTTTAAAGAAACCATTAGTGATAGCATAATGCAATGAATTTCTATTTGAGGTTCATATATTGGATTAGTAGTTCATGTACCATCATTTGAACTGAAATATATTAAGAATTTAAGCATTAAATATGTGTTATAGTAAAATTTTCAATGTACAAAGCATAGGATAGAGACTATGTCCAGGGCCAATTTTACTAATTTGAAAATATTCAGCAACATCTTTGTGTCCTTATTTATTCCTTCCTGAAAGTTATTTTGGCACTTACACAGGAACCACCAGTGCTATATTTTACAATATTATTTCGAACAGAAATAATTCTGAAAAGAAGCATGATAGCATCAGAATAGTAATGTAAAGAAACATGTTTTCCCTTAAATCTCAATTCATTTTGTGTAAGAGTAAAACCTCTAAGTAGATCATTGGCGTTCTGGCACCCTTAAGTGAACGAAGCTCTGTCACAGTGAACACACACACATACAGAGTTTGATTCCAGTTGGCATTAGGTGTTTAAGTGCAAGTTTAAAATTTTCTTCCCCTTCCAGATAAGATGTTAGAAAACCCCAGGTGGTAAATTCATTTTAATTTTGTGTGTTTTTTTCAGCCTTCACTCCTCTGGCAACTTCAGTCTCTTGCCAAAGAACTGTCCCTACTATTTGGCCCAGTTGTTTTCTGGCAACACAAAAAGGGAGTGGAAATCACTCGAGATTTTTTTCCCTGAGACCAGACATGTGGGGTTGCAGCAGTTGGCAGCTTTTGATTATTCTCCACTAACAAGCACTTCCAAAGAAGTTTCAGGGCTGCACATTTTGTTCACTGAAGACTTCCCTCTAAAGGCATTTCAGGAGGAAAATGGCCTGTACACCTCTTGAAAAGAACTGTCTGGATCCTCTTGACTTCTCTCATTCCTTCTCCCTATCTCTCTATTCTGTCTCCCAGGACCCGCCTGTTCCGTCCCACCCTCTCACAACTGGCTCCAAGAAAGGCTCGGACACATTCATTCACATTAAAACATAACTGACTTACTGCTATATCAAGCAGGTAGCAAGAGTAACCTTTTCAGGGAAACTCTGAACTTTTACTGAGTTCCTCAAAGTAAATCTCTAGCTGTAGAGTGTCCAACATTAGCAAGAAGATAATGGAGAATGGAGAAGAGACCCTGAAATCATGTAATTTGAATTCTATCTATTTGTAAGGATCCACCCTAACCTGATACAAAGAGGCTCAACTACTTAAATCTGATTAGTAACACAAGCAGAAAATTGACCTATTCCTCATTGAACTTAAACCTGTGAACAAGTAATACCTAAAACTAAAGACCATATTACAGAATTGGCTTTTTTTCCTTAAACTTTATTGTTGAAAGTATTACAAGTTCCCTCCATTTTGGACTCCTCCCCCCACGTCTGTCCCCTCCCCAAGCCATCCCCTTCATTATTGTTTGTCCACGGGCTATGCATATCTCTATTATAAAAACCCCATGGCTGTGACACCATCACACCATCACGACCAAATGCCAAAAGGTACCTGCTGTGATTTCTTCATGGAAACACGTAAGTGTTGTTCTGTTCAATTCTCATCTTCCAGTGAAGGTCAATTTAAGTGCTCCTGAGAAGGAAAGGTTAGGGCAGGAAACTATTCTTATCTCTGTCCGCAACTATAGTATCTTCAAGGTGGGCAGGGCTGCGAGCGCAGTGACGCATGTGCAGGTAGGCAGGGACTTGACACTAGGTCCCCCTGGTGTGCCAGGTCTGGGTCTCACACAGTTTGGTGTGCTGAGCCTCTATTGTTGAAAGTATGCATATAAATTCTTGGTTTAATCTCTTTTAACAACTTGCAAAAGGAAATATATGTTTAAAGTATCTATGTATCTACATGCATATAAGGTTGATGAGAGATGACACATTTGCAAAAAGAAATATGTATTTAAATCTTATCCATGTTGGCTTTAGTCATTCATTACTCTTTGCCATTTTTATGCATCGAACAACAGAGCCAGAGAAAAACATGACTTTAAGAAGGTGAAAATAATCAGGAGAAATATAACTGGAATTCTTCCTTAAGGAGAGCGATTTGGCTACTTGTGCAATTTGAAATGGCAGCAATTAGTTTCTTAGGGGACCTAATCACTTGCATGAAGAGGAAACATATCATTTTAGATACAGAATCAGCATTTGATTTGATCAGCAAATCCCTATTTGAAGAAAGAAAAATAGCTCCAAGGCCTGGGCGGGCTAGAGTAGTGAGCCATGCATATGAAATGCCAGCCTTTGATTAGGAATATAAATAATTATTAGCTTATACCACATGGTACTTTTCCTTGTCCCTCTCTCATGTTCTATATCTGCAGGGTATTTTATTAAATGTAACTGTGCCGAAGAGGGCAAGCTGGCCAAGGGGCCTGGTCCTCACTTACCTCTTAACTCTGAGTGCCTTGCTTCCATGCAGATACCTGTTGTCAGAAGGTAAGAAAACTCATTCATGTCCACTGTAGCCAGAACACAGTAACATTTTTTTTTTAATTAAATCTTTATTATTCAGATTATTACATTTGTTTCTCTTTTTTTCCCCTCCATAGTACCCCTCCACCCAGCTCCCACCCTCCCTCTGCCCTTAGCTCCCTCCCATTGATCTCATCCATAGGTGTATGATTTTTGTCCAGTCTCTCCCTGTA
>PVJN01046618.1:0-16358 GCA_004026805.1 Lasiurus borealis
AATATTCTGTAGTGTTTGATACACTTTTACTAGATTTATTTTTATCTATAAACTTTTAGTGTTATTTTAAATTATGTTGCTTTTAGTTTTTAATTGTTTCTTATAAATACAAATATGATTGTTTTTGTATATTGACCTTTTATCCAGCAACCTTATTAATTTGATTATTTCTAGTAAGATTTATAGGTGGTATGTTTGTGTTTTTTTTTTAGATTTTCTATGAATATAATGATGTTCCTGTAAATAATGAGACTTTTTATTCTTCCTTTTCTAATTATTATACTTCTTTTTATTCATTTACTGCACTTTTAACACAAATGTTAAATTCAAATGATCAGAGTGGACATTTTTGTCTTATTTCCAATGTCATGGAAAGCATTCAATAATTTACCATTAAGTATTATTTTTGCTGTAGGTTTTAGATAGCTTTTATAATATTTAGAAAGTTGTCCTTTATGCCTAGTTTTCTGAGAATTTTAATCATGGACATATATTAAAATTTAGGAAGTATTTATCTGCAGCTATTGAAATGAGCATATGATTTTACCCTTTAATCTATTAATGTGGTGAGTTTTATTTATTGATGTTTAAATAACTATTAAATAAGATTTGATTGCTGGAACAAATCCATATGGAAAAATTTTAAGTTAGCTTGTCAGTGGCTCTATGGAATTCACTATTTCCAGACAATATTTTATAATACTACTAGAAGCCCAGCGCACAAAATTTGACCACTGGTATGGTCCCTAGGCCTGGCCTGTGATCAGGGCCATCTTCCCCAGCTGCCATAAACCACCCTCCACCCTCGCTGTCACCCCCCCCCCCAAGTTCCTGGTTTAATTCCCCATTGGCCAACAGGTGATTGAAGCCTGCTGGCAGGAGGGAAGGACCAAAAGATTGGCATTCCTGCCTGCTTGCTGGCCCCACCCCCCACCACTGGTTGCCCTCTGTATGGGGGGTGACCATCGGGGCAGGGGTCTTGGCCTGGCACTGCTCACATCTGCCACCACTCATCCCCATGTCCCTGTTCCCCATTGGACAATCGGGGCCTGGGGACTGGAGGCAGCTCGTGCATTGAGTGTCTGCCCTCTGGTGGTCAGCATGCATCATAGTGACTGGTTGTTCTGCTGTCCAAATGATTTGCATATTACTCTTTTATTATATAAATTATTATATAGAATTTCAGCTTGGAGTTGTAGCACCATGAGGATAGTCCAAATGAGAATCTATATAGAGAAATCTAGAATCATTCTACAAGTGAGAAGTGAGTAGTGTGATGGATTCATATTATCCTTCTTATAACTCATTTCTCTGAACAGAGCTAAGGAGCTTAATAAAATCCAAATAAATTAAAATGTAGCCAAAACACATCTATATCTCCTTAAAAATGTGTGGATTTTTACTCAGTAAAGTTTCATAGGCATTGCCTTCATCTGATGACACATGAGAAATAAGCAAATGAAGGAGAAATTGGTAAGAGTTATAGATGAGGCTGAGAGGAAGAAGTATTGGAAGGAGATATGTAAAGGCAAGAGTACAGCTGTCTGTCGCCCTCTTGTGGAAACATCAGAAGACAAATTTTCCATAGCTTCCTGGTTGTGGGTCTCCATTAATGTAGAGCAGTACAATAGTGAATGTTTATGAAGATGATCCTAAATCACTTAGAAAATAATAAATTATATTAACTTTGTTTTGATGAAATATTGATGTAAAATAGTTGACATTCCAAGTCTGATAAAAAGGCAAATTTCTAGTTTTACATATAAACTTATATGTAGTTATAGACATAATATAAAGTTATAAAGCTTTATAGTTATTATCTATATATGTGACTTTATATATAAAAGGTTTGTATATATAAATATATGCTTATATAGTGATACTGACTGTAGTTCAGCTATGTAGGATTCAGTCTCTGAAATTCGGATAACTGAAGTTAAACTTTCCTGGGACCATCAACTCATTCTTTGTTACTCTATTTTTGAAAAGCAAAGGCAATATGCTCTCCAGCTAGGAAATTTCCCTAGCAAACAATTTCAGTGATTTGTTTGAATAAACAACAGCTGTCATAATGGCATCAATTTACCTGTTCTTCCATAAAATAATTTCCTTTTACACAAGAGTGTACTTAGGAATAATTAGTTAGTGTTTTAAAAACAATTTGAATGAATAAAAGATTACTCCAAAATGCTAATTGTGATTATTATTATTATAGCCAAAAGCAAGAAGAATAATGCTGCAATACTAATTGGTGACTTAATACAGACATTTGCAACCATCTGTGAAAGGGGTAAAGAACAAATCCGTTGGGCTGAACTGCAGAAGCAAAGTAGCCAATACAAAACTGATGAAATTTTGCAACTGGAGAATTCTAAATAGATTCTCTCACCTTTTGCTTGTCAGAACATCATCTTCAAAGTCCATTAAGCCCGCTATCTTCAAGTATATCCTGAAATTTACACAAAATTCTTAAGTGAAATGGAGCTAAGTACTAAAGCTCATTCTAGAGCAAAATCTAAAGTTTATATCACCAGAGATGTCAAAAAATGGCAAATTTAATATTATGGTAAAATATATTTGCTTTTGTATCCTGGGTATGTCACATCCACAGAATAGGTGCACACTATATTATGAATGTCCATATAAATATTCTATATTATGAAGAGGCAATATGCAAATTGACTGTCACAACATCACAAGATGGCAGTGCCCACAGTGGGGGCAGGGCTAGCTGCTCCTCGTGCCTGCCACCGGAGTCTTATAATTCTTAGGGGGGCAACAGGCTCACAGAGTGGCTGGAGTCCCCTCAGCCCTGCCAGGGGCCTCAGGTCTCCTTGACTCCCCCACTGACTGAGGCTCAGGCAAGCAGGGTTGGCTGAGGTGCAGGCAGGTCTTGGATGGCAGCTTTCCAGCTGCCCAGGGCCGGCCAAGGCTTGCACTGCTGGCAGTGGCAGCAGCAGAGGTGTGATGAGAATGTCACCTTCCCCTAATCACCGGGTTGCCTACCCCCCTCCCCTGTGGGCTCCTGGACTGTGAGAGGGGGCAGGCCGAGCTGAAGAACCCCCACCTCCAGTGCATGAATTTTCATGCACCAGTCGTCTAATTTAATATAATATGTACATATTGATAGATTCTGATACCTGTAATTCAGACATCTCTAGATTACTCACTCAAATGTTAAGCCACTATTTGAAATTTCCAACTGGATGTCTTATAGGCATTTCAAATTTCATATATCTAGAAAACAGTGCCTCTTAGTTACAAAATAGTCCTGAGAATATAAAGTAAAGCAGAGGGAATATGGTCAATAATAGAATAACAATGCATGGTGTCAGATGGGTGCTAAACTTAGGCTGATCACCTCATAAGTTATAGAAATGTCTAACCATTATGCTGTACACCTGAAACTAATATATTGTTTGAAAACTTTAATTGAAAAAATAAAATAACAGTGCTGCTAATTCTCAACCTCCCAAATTTATTTCTTTATGTCTTTTACATCTCCATAGATGCTATCACCATTTACCTAGTTGCTAAAACCTAAGAATTGTTTTTTGGTTTTGCTTTTTAATATTTATTTACTAAATTGATTGGGGTGACATTAGTCAACATGAACATGCAAGTTTAATGTATGGGTTTCTATGTTACAAGATCTGTTTATTGCACTGTGTGCCCACCACACAAAGTTGTATCTTCTCCTTTCATCTCCTATTAGGATCTAAGGATTGTTTTTTGATTCTGCCTTCTTTTTTTGAATCACTCATGTCCAATCTACCTCTAAGTCCAATCAACTCAACTACAAAATTGTTTTGATTCCATTCACTTCTCTATCATGTGAATTGCCACTGCTATAAAGAAATTTACCCTCATTTCTTACCTAAATTACTATATCTGTCTAATTAAAACTCTGCTCTTTTGGCTCCATACATTATCAATACAACAGCCAAACACTCATAAAAATGTACATTTGACCTGGCCACACTCTTAAAACACTTCCCATTTCACATAGAATAAACTAAGCTAATATGGCCTACAAAACCCATTCTGATCTCCCACTGCTCTTCTCCTTGCAACTCCCATTTCACCTACACTGACCTTCTTTAGCTTGTCAAACACACTCAGCTCTTCTCTGCCTTAAAATCATCACAAACGTAGCTCTTTTCACCTGAAATGTTCTTTCCCCTGACTGCCAGCTTCTCTGATTTTATGTCTAATCTCTAATATCACCTGTTCAGGGAAGCTTCTTTAACACGACACTATCAGAAGTAGTTTTCTCTCTCCCCTTACATTTCCCAGTAGTCTCTCTTCGTAGCATCCAGTACAATTTATAAGAGCTTCCCTTGTTTGCTAACTTCTGTCGTTCTCATTCCTCCTCAAACTATAAGCTCCACAGGACTGAGACCATCACTATTTTGTTCAGAATTGTAAATACAGTACCATGTAGTTGTAGTATGTGTGTGTTTGAATGTTGATGGGTGTGTGTTTTTGAAGACTATAGAGACCCTTCAGTTAAACTTGCTTCTCATTACCCTTAGTTCAGAGGCCTCTTCTTACATGGGGGAAACTAACAATGAAGTTAGGCAGGCCAAGACTGATTTGGCTCAGTGGATAGAGTGACAGCCTGCTGACTGAGAGGTCCCAGGTTCGATTCCAGTCGGGGGCATGTACTTTGGTTGAGGGACAACTCCAGTAGGGAGCGTGCAGGAGGCAGCTGATCGATATCTCTCTCTCTCATCGATGTTTCTGACTTTATATCCCTCTCCTTTCCTCTGTAAAAGAACCAATAAAATATATTAAAAAAAAAAGTTAGGCAGGATGGCCGAAATGCTTTCTAATTGGATTAAATGTTCACCGTATGTTAAGTCTTCTCTTTACTCTCTGAATTCTATCTTTTCTCACTTAGCAAATAGCTAGTTCTTCTCCCTCTGCTGCTGCAAAAAATAGCTCCCTTTTCAAAGGCTTTCAGTGCTGTGCCATCCTGCACTGCCAAAAAGTCTGGGTGTCCATGCCACACTCCCCAGCCCGCCTACCTCCAATCCCTCCATCATTTTCCCCACCTGTTACCAACACCCAGCTTGAGCAATACCACCCATTTCCCCTTCTGTCTCTCTCCTTCTATAGATGCTTTATAGGACTGCTTATGCTATTTCAAAAACCTAGAACAAGCTTCCATCTGCCATCTGTTAAACCATCATTTCTCCTTCATTAAAAATCTTTCTTAAACTGCAGCTCATTTCAGAAAAAGTATGAGTCTGCAAAGTTTGTCTCAGATTTAGATGCATGTGTCTGATAATGTTCTGTCTGCCTGGGTTTATTTAATAAGAAAAAAATAATAAATGCCAAAATAGAAAAGTAGAATTATAGCATTTATATGTTTTTAATATATGTGACCACCCGCATACAGACATATACTCGATGATGACATGTTGCAATGTTGCAAACTGATAGGAGACCTGAGCTATGCTTTCCTTCTACACACTGCCTAGCACACTGTGGATACACAGCAAACACACATATGTTATCATAAATGTGCTTATGTACAAATTGTTGATAAATAATGAATTTTTTTAAATATATTTTATTGATTTTTTTACAGAGAGAAAGGGAGAGGGATAGAAAGTCAGGAACATCGATGAGAGAGAGACATCAATCAGCCGCTTCCTGCACGCCCCACACTGGAGATGTGCCCGTAAGCAAGGTACATACCCCCAGCCGGAATCGAACCTGGGACCTTTCAGTCTGCAGGCCGACGCTCTATCCATTGAGCCAAACCAGTCTCAGCATGATAAATAATGAAGTTTGTGAAGAGTTTCAGATCAGTGATTTTTCTGAATATAACTGCTGGCTTACTTCTATAAACTGAGAAGGTATCGCTACATGGTAATGCCAAGTTGGCTAACAAATAGCTCCCAATTCCTAAAGCATTTAATCATTTCAAGGCTATCATCATCAAAATAGAATAATGACATTTGACATTTCCCTAATGGGGTACAAAATATCATTAATATCAGCACCCCCCAAAAAAGATGATTTCACTGTGTATCCCCAATCCTTTTAGTTCTAAATTAAGCACACCCCAAATTGTGGAAATCACTGGCTAGACATCGGGTCCAGAATTTTTTTTTAATTAAATCTTTATTATTCAGATTATTACATTTGTCTCTCTTTTTTCCCCTCCATAGCTCCCCTCCATCTTGCACCCACCCCCCCCTCCACCCTTACCTTTCCCCCCAATTGATGAGTCCATAGGTGTATGATTTAAAATTGGGAACTAATAAAAGATCATGAATTTATTATGAGTCAACACTGGGTTCTTTAAAAACTCATCCTCAGAGGAGTTGTCCAAATAAGAATGAGCAATGCTTTCCCTGTACTTGTGGAGGCTTGCTATTGATCTCCATAACTGAAGAAGAATGTGTAAAATTTTAAAAAGAACCTCAAAAAGGCAGGCCAAAATTATGGGTAGGATAACAATAAAGTATTAAGAACAAATAAGTCATTTGGGGTTATTTAATCTGCAGAAATGAAGCTAATGAGGTGACAACTACTTTAAAAAGTACAATTTTTTTTTCTATAAAGAGTACTTTCTAGAATTTTCCCTACTGTGAGGGCTTTGTAAGGTAGGACAGTGTATGAGTTTGAAATGATATTTTCACCAGAGATAATGGAGCTCTATTCATAGACATTATAACATTTAACAAGAGGCTTCTGCAGAAATTAACACAACCTCTCTGCTCAGAGAACCCTCGAATAGGCTCCATGGTGATCTATCTCAGGTTGCTTTGCTATCAGGGAAAATTGCCCAAGCAATTTGGTTCCCTTAACAATTTTTTATTGACTCTGGGAAACTTTTTTCTTAATAATAACAACTTTGCATTTAAATAGTATATAAAATACTATTTCAGGACATACTGCTTACTTTTAGAAATCTATGATATGAAGAGAGAGTGATATGTAAAACTGAGGAGATGGGAAAGGGAAATACCTTTTCTATGATTGTAAGTTAATTTGAAAAAGCACATCTCTTTCTTGTTTGCTTTTCTCCATAGTTCTGAAGGTCAATCCAGACACAATACTGCATTCTGATGGTGAGAAGATAGGAGCAGCTATCACTAAATTTAAACTCTGGGAAAGTTAAAGATGAAGAACTTCATAAATTGAACATGTCACAAATATTGTATGCTGAGGAATTGGCATTAATTAATTAGACATAGAGGTGTCCTCATTATCAATTTGCAGTAGCATTCAAGAGTGGTGGGGGTCACCCCTACAACATGGACATAAATTCCGCTATTCTGTCTGGTTCTGACATTTTCCTTCTGCATAATATGCATGACAGCTCGGTTCCAGTCTGACCTTTATCTTACCCTGTAAGGGCACACCCAAATAATAGTGGTAGAAAGTTCCTAAGCTTGACCTTTACCTATGACAGGAAGGAGATTGTGTTTTAACACATAGTATTCCCTGCAAAAATGTTATGCTTGTGAATTGATAAACTTCTCATTCACAAAGAAAATCTTGTTTCAGGAAAAGCCATTAAGAATTATAAAGAGCTCATAAAATCTAAATAAAGACATTGTCAGCAGTAAACATGTGCAATTATGCAAGTTACCAGAAATTTCACCCTATTTATGGCAGATATTTTACAATTATAATCAGGATGGGTAAAATAATCACAAATTCATTTATCTAGTTAAGTTTTTAATTTTGCTGATCTTCAGTTTTTCCATTTGAGAATTTCTGCTACAGCTGATTTTTGAGACCTTTCCAGATAAAGAGAAAAAGTTTAAGTCTCAGTTCAGTGACTTTCTTTTGATTAACATGATGAGCCCAGAGACCACAAAATGCCTTCTATTTTGATGCTCCTTTAAGTATTATTTCTGCTTGATTTTGACCATAAAAGTTCATTAAGAAAACTGATCTGTAGTATTAACATTGTAACAATCCAGAAACACATGCCACCCGTGCCTAGCAGCACCACCATCTCTCAGAACTAAGGAGCTCATCTGGAGAAAGAGGAGGGGGAGAAAGCACTGTGAGGAAACAAAAAGATTTTCTCCAGGTGGTTTAAAATTTCTGTCAATGATAGAAGGGATGAAAGGATGACCAAGAAGAGAAATATTTGAAAAGTATAGTTATACACATTATATATGACATGTATTTGATTTTTTAAAAGAAAAAAAAAATCAGCCCTAACTGGTTTGTCTCAGTGGATAGAGCATCAGCCTGTAGACTGAAAGGTCCCAGGTTTGAATGCGGTCAAGAGCATATGCCTGCGTTGAGGGCTTGATCCCCAGTAGGGGACGTGCAAGAGGCAGCCAATCAATGATTCTCTCTCATCAGTGATGTTCCTATCTCCCTTTCCCTCTCTCTTCCTCTCTGAAATCAATAAAGATAGATATAGATATAGATATAGATATAGATATAGATATACATATACATATACATATACATATACATATACATATACATATATATACACACAGAGACATATATATACATATATATTAAAAATCAGCTTTTGACTATTTACAAATTTTTAAACATATGATTTTATTAAACACACACACACACACACACAAATAATTGACTGAATTAAGCTGTGTTTCAAAAGCAACCATGAGGCCAATGGTTTAAAGGTAGCCTCAGTTTTTGCTAACTTATTTCAAATTGTTGTGCTTGGATTTTTGGTGTTTTAATTTATTATTTTATTTTCAAGCTAAAACATACTTTTTTAGAAACAATTTCAAAAATTGCAATTTAAAAGATAAAGCTTGACTAATTAACAGCTAGACTGCCAGATAGTTAAAATATCCAAAGGATAGCTATTATCTACACTAATAAAAGAGAAACATGCTAATTAACCATACCTCCACAATACCCACCAGCCATGCCCACCAGCCAATCAGGAGTGAGTATGCAAATTACCTCAATAAAGATGGAGACAGCCACGGAGCTGTAGTGAGCAGGAGGCTTGGGTTGCCTGGCGATGGCCCACCCTGGCCAGCCCCGGCCTCTGCTTAAGGACAAAGTTTCAATTATAGAAGATAAATAAATCCCAGATACCTGCTTCCAGCCAGCGCTGGCCTCCACTAAAGGAGGGACTGGGAGCTCAAGGAGGCACTGGAAAAAAAAAAGAAAAGGAAAAAAGGAGGGCTGAAAGCCTGAGTCACCAGGGGGTGTGGCCAGCCTGAAAATAGCCCTCAGCTCTTTACTCAGGCTTACTACACTCCCATGGGGTGAGGTTCCCCACTGGGGCGCTTGACCAGCCTGAAAATGGCCTTCAGCTTCTCACCTAGGATACCCCACGCCCTAAGGGAATCCCCACCCTGATCCAGGACGCCCTTCAGGGCAAACCAGCTGGCCCCCACCCATGCACCAGGTCTCTATCTATACTAATAAAAGGTTAATGTGCTAATTAGACTGGGAGACCTTCCAAGAGACCTTCTGGATGTTCTTCTGGACAAAATCATGGTGGTAGGGCCAAGCTAGAGGTGGTTAGAGGCCAGCAGGAAGGGAAGTTGGAGGTGAGCAGGCCAGTATGGGATGGCAGTTGTGAGTGATCAGGCTGGTGGGAGGTGGGGCCAATGGGGGTAAGCAGACCAGCAGGGGCACCAGTTGGGGGTGAGCAGGACATCAGTGGGGGTCAGTTGGAGGTGATAAGGATAGCAAGGGGGTCAGTTTGTAGTGAGCAGGCCAGCAGGGGAGCAATTGGGGGCAAGCAGGCCAGTGGGGAGGGAAGGTGGGGTTGAGCAGGCCAGCAGGAGGAGCAGATGGGGGTGATCAGGTTGGCGGAGGGCATTTGGGAGCAAGCAGGCCATCAGCAGGGGGAAGTTAGAGGTGAGCAGGCTGGCAGGCAGAGTGGTTAGGGGCAATCAGGCAGGCAGGCAGGAAGCAATTAGGAGCCAGCAATCCCAGATTGTGAGAGGTTTGTCAAACTGCCGGTTGAGGCCGATCCCTGTAAACTGGCAGTATAACATCCTTTGAGGTTCCCAGATTGGAGAGGGTACAGGCCAGACTGAGGGGTACCCTCCTCCCCATGCATGAATTTCATGAACCAAGCCACTAATAAACAAACAAACAAACAAATGCAAGTGCTGGGAGAGGATGTGAACAAAAGAGAACCCTTGTGCATTGTTGGTGGGAATGTGAACTGGTATTGCCATTATGGAAAACAATATAGAAACTCCTTAAAAATATAATTCAGCAATCCTTTTTCTGGGTATATATCCAAAGGAAATGAAGTCAGTGTCTTGAAGAAATATGTGCACTTCTATGTTCTCTGCTGCATTATCTATACATATAAAAGTCTAAGCAATCATTTGAACAGTAGGTATGATGCCCACTGACCACCAGGGGGCAGACACTTAATGCACAGGCATGGAAATATGGAACAGTTTAATGAATCTCAGAGGAAAGGGGGAGAGGGATTAACCAAAGGTCTTATATACATACCAGAGGCATGGTGCATGGATTTGTGCACTAGTGGGCTCCCTTGGCCAGGCCTGCAGGGATTGGGCTAAAACCGGGTCTCTGACGTTCCCCAAGGGGCCCTGGATTGTGAGAGGGCACAGGACAGGCCCAGGAACCCTACTAGTGCATGAATCCATTTACCAGGCCTCTAGTTAATAATAACCAAGATAAAGAAATAACCTAAGTGTCTACTAGTGGATGAATGGATAAAGAAATTTTGATATATGTCTATATCTATTTATACCCCCCAAAATATATACTCACTTTAACAGCTGATAGCTCAGTTTTGAAAATGAAATGCATTTTAATACATACTGCCTTTATAATTATTCAAAGCATGTGGATATATTTTTGTGGTATACATATAAATTATGGAATATTATTCAGTCATTATAAAGGAGATTTTGCCATTTACAACAATATGAATGAACTTGGATGACATTATACTGAATGAAGTAAGCCAGGCATAGAAAGAGAAATACTACATGATCTCACTGATATGTAGAATTTAAAAAACTCAAATACATAGAGTAACTGGGATAGGGAAATGAGGAAAATGGGGAGATGTTGGCAAAAGGGTACAAAGTTGCATTTATGTAGGATGAGTAATGTACAGCAAAATGGCTGTACATAATAAAAGCATTGAATACTGGAAATTTGTTAAGGGAGTAGATTTCATGTACTCTCATCAAAGTTACAAACAAAAAAGCATCTAAGTCAGGAAAGGTATATTAATTAGCTTGATTATAGTAATCATTTCACTAAGTATATGCATATCAAATCATTTTATTATGTACCTTAAAAATACACAATTTTTTATTTTTTTAGTATACATAATTTAATAAAATATTCTAAGGAAATAAAATAAAATTCAGAAGACTCTAATAGTCATTTCTATTTTATGTTTTATCAACATTCAAATATTCCCATGAAGCATAATACCTTCATTTACTTTCAAAACAAAGTTAATGCAATTTTTAAACCAAAGTTAATGTGGATTTTTCACAATGGGAGAACTGTGGGTGCCTGTTTACACCACTGGTGTAAACAAGTCAGGGACAAAAAGAAAAAGGGCTGGCAAATAGAGATAAGGTTTTGTACTCCTCAGAACACATGGTGGCAGATGATAGAAACCAACTCAAACTAGCCCAAGCACAAGACAAACATATCGGCACAGGTAATCAAGAAATCCTTGTCTCATTTCAGACATGAGAGAATCCAGGTGCAATATCTTCACATATCTTAAGTTGCGTCTATTTCTACCCTCTGCTTTTCCCTGTATTTGTTTAATTTCTAGGAAACACAATCACATGCTAACAAGATGATTCTCAGCAACTCCAGGATAAGAGCTAAAAAATTCAGAGAAAAGAACATACTCTCTCACTTAATATTCATATCAATCTGTATCAATGATATGTCCATCTTTGACACAATCACTTTTTCAAGAATCATAAGATAGCCTGGAGTGTATAATTCTTTGGTTTCAATGAAAGTGAGACTGGGTGTTAAATTTTCACCATGATGACAAGGATTTGGGAATTAGTAGCTCCTAAGAGGAAAAGGTATAGAATATCACCCTTTCCTCTCCAACCCCAATGGCCCTAACACACACAAATAGCTCATGTACACATCATGATGCACTCATCACTTTATTGCTTACCTCTGGTGCCCTGACTCTTTCTCCTTCCTCCCCACTCCAGCTTTCCCTCTCCTCCAATTGTTTCTCCCTTCCTCTATCCTTCTTCAAAACAATGCATGTACACAATTTAAAAGTCAAATACTACTGTAAAGCTTACAGCAAAAACATTCAATGTCCTGCCCTATCCCTTCTCAACAATTATTTCTGCCTCCAGAAGGTAATTATTCTAAAGTCTTTTATCTCTTATGCTATTGTTTTACTTCCCTTTCTAAATAGCAGGCTTATTGTAGTATATATATATATATATATATATATATATATATATATATATATTAGATATTATCAATTGGTACCCTACATCTTTTAATTTCTTGTACCATCAAACATACACTTTAAAAGATAATCCAAGAGGGTGGCATAGGTAAACACCTACACTGCTGCTTTGCACAACAATTTCAAAACAACAACTAAAAGAAAGAATGGACATCATCCAGAATCACAGGAAAGCTGGCTGAGTGGAAATTCTACAACTAGAGGGAAAGAGAGGGAATCACAGAGACCCAGAGAAGCTGCAAAAAGCTGAGGTACAGAGAGTGGAGAGAGTGGGTGCCAGAGTACATGGCTGGCTTTCTCTGGCAGGAGGGAAATGGAGACTCTCAAAGGCATTGAACCCCTTATCCTACGACACTAAGCCCTACATCCAACCAAAATTCATACGGGGGGAGTTTGAACTGTGAAAAGGGAGAGGGGCATAGAAATTTAGGGGTGTTGCAAAAGATCAGAGGTCTGGTGGCGCGCACAGCACTGCACGCAGAAGACAAACTGCTGATTGTGCCACTGGCTTTCGCGAGTGGGCAGGAGACAGACCCTCCCAACTGTGCCACTTCTGACTCCACTAAATCCCAGTTTCTGGTGAAACCCTGGGGAACCAGACTCGTGTGGTTTTGGAGCACAGGGGAGCTGGAAAGGCAGCGTTCTAGAGGCACTGCACCCATGCACACAAGGACCAATCCAGCGAGTACCCAGTCTCATGAGACTCAGGGGCCGTGGTGGGCGGGGCCGACTGGAAGGCAAGGCAGTCCCTTAAGCCCTGAGACTCCACCATTCCCAAGCTCAAGAGAGGATTCTGTGGTTTTGCAAGTCTGGTATCATAAGGCTGAATCTAACACAGAAGTTCTCCCAGCATAGTGAAAATGCCGAGACAAGGGAAGGGATCACAAACAAAAGAAATGGAGGAAAACAAACGACTGGATATAGAGTTCAAAACCATGCTTATAAGGTTTTTCAAGAATATCCTAGAAAAGTTGGATAAAGTTAGCGAGACCCAAGAGGAGATGAAAAAGAACCAACTAGAGATGGAAAAGATCCAACTAGAGATGGAAAAGGATCAACTAGAGATGGAAAAGGTCCAACTAGAGATGAAAAAGGAACAACTAGAAATTAAACATATACTGACTGAAATAAAAAATATTATACAGAGTCCTAACAGCAGATTGAGAAAGGCAAGAATTAAGTCAAAAATTTGAAATATAAAAAATCAAAAAACACTCAACTGGAAAAGCAAGAAGAGAAAAGAATCCAAAAATATGAAGATAATGTAAGGAGTCCCTGGGACAGCTTCAAGCATACCAACATCAGAATTGTGGGGGTGCCAAAAGAAAAGAGACAGCAAGATACTGAAAACCTATTTAAAGAAATAATGACTGAAAACTTCCCACATCTGGTAAAAGAAATACACTTACAAGTCCAGGAAGCACAGAGAATCCCATATAAAACAAATCCAAAGAGGACTACACCAAGACACATCATAATTAAAATACCAAGAGCAAAAGACAAAGAGAGAATATTCAAAGCAGCAAGAGAAAAACAGTTCATTACCTACAAGGGAGCACCCATATGACTGTCAGCTGATTTCTCAACAGAAACGATGCAGGCCAGATGGGAGTGGCAAGAAATATTCAATGTGATGAATAGCAAGAACCTACAACCAAGAATAATCTATCCAGCAAAGCTATCATTCAGAATTGAAGGGCAGATAAAGAGCTTCACAGATAAGAAAAAAGCTAAAGGAGTTAATCAACTCAAAACCAGTATTATATGAAATGCTGAAAGGTACTCTTTTAGAAGAGGAAGAAGAAAAAGGTAAAAGACAAAAAATTATGAACAACAAATACATATCTTTCAACAAGTGAAGCTAAAAATTAAGTGAATTAAAATTTGATCAACAGAATAAACTTGTGAATATAATAGAATCAGGAGCACAGAAAGGGAGTGGACTGATAATTCTTAAGGGGAAAGGGGTGAGGGGTATACAGGGAAAGACTGGACAAAAATCATACACCTATGGATGAGGTCAGTGGGAGGGAGGTAAGAGCAGATAGAAGGGTGGGAGCCGGGTGGAGGGGAGATATGGAGGGGAAAAAAGAGAAACAAATGTAATAATCTGAATAATAAAGATTTAATTAAAAAAAACATACACTTTACTTAACCCAGTCTCACAATGAGGTTATATCATAAATTTTTATTGTCTGTGTTCAGTTTTAACACAATTGTAATTTTATACACATGGTTTTATCTAACCTGTACAGTGCACATGATTATGTTTCCTTTATTTTGTAACATTTACTTTTTCCTCAAGTTTATATTTGATTTCAGTTTTTGATTGCTTGCTTAGTTTTCTGTGTTTCCATCACTAAATTAAAAAAAAAAAATCTTGTAACAAAATCTCTAATTCAGCCCAATGAAAACACATCAGATATTCTACCAGTTCATGCTGCTCTTTGTAGAGACTTCTCACAGGTAGCTTGTGCCCTTCGGCTCTGATCTAGACTCTTCCAGCCCAGTGATTCAGCTGCAGACATGGCATCCCCTTCATCTTCATGCTTGGAATTTCCTTTGACATTTCACTCATTAGGATTCTCTGTCCTCTGGATCCCAAGTCTTTCTCTTGCATTGTTTACTCTCATTTTGGTGAAGTGATTCCAAAAGGAACTTCCTAAGAAAATATGTAGAAGATAATTTTTTGAAACCCTGAATATATAAAAAGATCTTTGTTCAGTTCTGACATTTGACTGACATTTTGAGTGTGAATTAAGTGGACCCTTAAGTCAGAAAGCTATCACATAGAATTGAAAAACTTGCAAGTATTATTTGTTGATCTCTTCCATTTGTTTTGCTTTCCCTGTCTAAAGTTCTAATCTGTCAAGTATTAAACATCCTATTGATCCTCTGATTTTTTAAAATATAATCTCTTATATTTTTCACCTCTTTTGTTCCTACTTCCTGAAAAATGTCTTCAATGTTCTCTCTTTTATTTTATTTCTGCTATCATATTTTTAATTTCTAAGACCTCTTTCTTATTTCATATGTCCCTTATTTTACAACTTTTTTTATTTTTTTATTACAAAAGCCACATTTCCTAGATCCTTCTTTGGATAGTGAAGAATGTGTTGATGTATCTTCCTATCCCTAAATTATCACTGGAATTTGTTTCACAAGTTGCGTTTTTCAAATTTTTGTCTTTTGTTCTCTTGCTTTTCATATGAGAGGCTTTTCTCAAATGTCTGGTGATCCTTTATTTTCCTTTAATGTACAGAGTTGAGGTGCTAAAGATCTACTTGGAATTCCTTAGAATTATTTATGCACTTCACTATAATTAGATAGAAATTTAGCCCTTTCATTGGGGCTAGAAATTATAACTGTAAGAAAAGTGCCAGGAACTGTAGATATTTTCTTTGGGGATGAACAGATTCCAATGAGAACAATATAATCTCTTGTTTGGAAGGATATGGATACAGAAAGCCTGGTTCCTGGGAGTTGAGGAAGGGAATGGAATTGTCTCACCATTCAGTATGTATACATTGATTTACTCATCAACTTTTCAGCATGGTGTCTCATCCCTGCCATCCCCTGTACTTTCTGTTCTTCAATTCAGACTTTCTCTGAGTCAATTACTTAGAGAGGTGTCCTTCTGTTTTTCACTGTGATACTGCATACCCCTGTGAGGTGGGTAACCAGGGAAGATATAATGGTTCTTAATACAGATTTTTTTCAACCAAACTTTCCATTTTCTACTCCAACAGTCACTCCCATTCTCATATGTATTGTCAAAAACTGAGAGTTTGGGATAGTAGTTACTAATGCCTTTGTTATGTTATTATTTTTGAGAATTGCTTTCCTTAGTGCATTAGTTTGCTAAGGGCTGCTGTAACAATGCCACAAACAGTGTGACTTAAACAACAGAAAT
>PVJN01046619.1:0-16357 GCA_004026805.1 Lasiurus borealis
TTGACAATACCTTAACAGCCAAGGTAATTATTTCATGTCCCAGGTTACCCAGTTCACTTCAGCTAAAAAGGATTGATAGTTGAGCATCAGAAAATCATATTTCAGACCTTTCTACCTACCTGCAAATTCATGAGTGGCTCCTGTAAGCTACCTACCTGAATTTTATTCATATATTCATTTATTCAGACCCTGGCTAGTTACTAAAAGAATTTAAAGCAGCTTAGAGAGAGAAAATATAATGAAACAGGATAAGAATAAAATAGGGAAGGCACATTGATCATAAAGTCATACACATGTTAATATGGGTCACCAATTTAGCACCAAGATTGGTAATTAGGGCAAGATAAAAAAATAAAAATCACTGTAACTCAGTTCAGTGAGCTCAGCTCATCTTCATCAGAAAACTAGGGTGCAGGGCGAAGAGCTCTCTTATAAGTTCTCAATAAAAGATGCAGCATAGGGAAATGAAGATTTTCCTTAAATGCATCCCCACAAACTTCCATAGAGCCATTTACAGTGTTCATGATATATCTTTGGTATCAGAGGGAGAAACCAAAATGGTAGCATAGGTGAACACCTAAACTGCTACTCACAGAATTTAAAAACTGCAGCTAAAGAGAGAACATACATTATCCAGAACAACAGGAAAGCTGGCTGAGTGTAAATTCTACAACTAGAAGAAAAGAGAGGCTCACAGAGATTCAGAGAAACTGCAAAAAGCTGAGGTACAGAGACACGTGTGTAGAGAGGTCAGGCAGCAGAGTGCCTGGCTTCCTCTAGCAGGAAGGAGATGGAAACTCTGGACTGCACGAATTCCCAGTTCTGACTGTACTGAACCCCAATTCTGGGTGAGACTCATATGGGGGGAGTCTAGACTGTCCTAAAAAGGGAGGAGTGCATGGAAACTTAGGGGAGCAAAAGGCAGAGGTCTGGAGGCACATGAGCACGAGTGAGCACACAGAGGGCTGACTGCTGATTGTACTGCTGGCTTTCTCTAGCAGGAGGAAGACAGAACCTCACAACTGCGCTGAAATCTAGCTTCAAGTGCTGCAGAGAGGGCTGCAATGATTACAGAGGGGCACTGAGATCCAAGGGCCGCATAGGGCAGGACTGAGGGAAGTCAAGGCTCTGTGCTCAGCCCTGAGACTCCGCCCCATCCAAGCTGAGCACAGAGGCTTTTGCAATCTTGCAAGTCTTGTATCATAAGGCTGACTCCAGCACAGAAGTTCTCCCAGCATAGACACAGCTGATCCTCACAACCAATTGGCTTGAAGGTCAATTCCCCCCAGTGATACCAACAACAATCAATACTTAACTACAACAAGGCTGTACACAGTCCACAATGGGGTGTACCAAGAGAGTCCACCTCTGGTAACTGGGGAGGCGGAGCTACTGGGCCATATAGAACAACTAACACACAAAACTACTCTACCAACTCAGGGAAGCAGCCAAAATGCAGAACAGATCACAAACAAAAGAAATGGAGAAAAACAAATGACCGGATATAGAGTTCAAAACCATGGTTATAAGGTTTTTCAAGTATTTCCTAGATAAGATGGATAAATTTAGTGAGACCCAAGAGGAGATGAAAAAGTACCAACTAGAGATGAAAAGAATCAACTAGAAATTAAACATACACTGACTGAAATAAAAAAAATATTATAACTGTAGACTAGAGGAATGCAAGAATCAAGTCAAAGATTTGAAATGCAGAAAACACTCAACTGGAAAAGCAAAAAGAATCCAAAAATATGAAGGTAGTGTAAGAAACCTTTGGGACATCAGAATTATGGGGGTGCCAGAAGAAGAGAGAGAACAAGATACTGAAAACCTACTTGAAGAAATAATGACAGAATACTTCCCCCACCTGGTGAAAGAAATAGTCTTACAAGTCCAGGAAGTGCACAGAACCCCAAACAAAAGGAATCCAAAGAGGACCACAACAAGACACATTATAATTAACATACCAAGAGCAAGACAAAGAGAGAATTTTTTTTTTTCATGTGTAAGGATCTTTAATTCAAATGTGAAAGTTCAATACAAGCCAGTTGTAGGGCTTGGGACTTAACTCTTTAAATCAAAAATGGAGGAATGCAACAAAATGATCTTTCCACTTTTTCTCCAGAAACAAAAAGAGAATATTAAAAGCAGCAAGAGAAAACTAGTTAATTACCTACAAGGGAGCACCTATACAATTGTCAGCTGATTTCTCAATAAAAACTATGCAGGCCAGATGGGAGTGGCAAGAAATATTCAAAGTGATAAATAGCAAGAACCTACAACCAAGATTACTCTACCCAGGAAAGCTATCATTCAGAATTGAAGGGCAGATCAAGAGCTTCACAGATAAGAAAAAGCTAAAGGAGTTGATCACACCAAACCAGTATTATATGAAATGCTGAAAGATACTCTTTAAGAAGAGGAAGAAGAAGAAAAAGGTAAAGATAAAAATCACAAACAACAAATACATATTTATCAACAAGTGAATCTAAAAATCAAGTGAATAAAAAAATCTGATGAACAGAATGAACTGGTGAGTATAATAGAATCAGGGGCATAGAAAGAGAGTGGACTGACAATTCTCAGGGGAAAGGGTACAGGGAGAGACTGGATAAAAATCATACACCAATGGATGAGGACAATGGGTGGGGAGGTAAGGGCAGAGGGAGGGGTGGGAACCAGGTGGAGGGGAGCTTGGGGGGTAAAAGAGGGACAACTGTAATAATCTGAACAGTAATGATTTATTAAATAAAAAATAAATATATCTTTGGTATCAAAATTAAGTATTAATTAATAAAATGCGATTCCAAAGGAAAGTGAAAATTTGGTGCAGTTCAGCTATGCTATCAGGACTTGTCAAGTCGTTTTATAAAGAACTAATTAATAAAACCAGACAAACAAAATTCGTTGTTCTTTCCTGTTAACAGAATATGGTTCAAATTTCTTACTTTTGCCCTTAAGAATCTCTATGATCTGAGCTAAATCTATTTATTCTCATTTCTCAATTATCTCCCATTGAGGTCTTCATAGAGCATTGCTGTCTGATAAAACAATTTTTAAAATATATTCTATTGATTTTTTACAGAGAGGAAGGGAGAGGGATAGAGAGTTAGAAACATCGATGAGAGAGAGACATCAATCAGCTGCCTCCTGCATGCCCCACACTGGAGATGTGCCCACAACCAAGGTACATGCCCCCAACCAGAATCGAACCTGGGACCTTTCAGTCCGTAGGTCGACGCTTTATCCACTGAGCCAAACCGGTTTCGACTGATAAAACTTTTTGTAATGAAGGAAATATTCTACATCTGTTCTGTCCAATATAATACCCTTAACTTCATGTGCCTACGAGCATTTGAAGTGTGGCTAATGCAACTGAAGAATTGAAATTCTGATTTTATTTCATTTAAATTTAAATGATATAGCAACAGGTGGCTAGTGGCTACAATATTGGACAGCTCAGTATTTTGTTAGAAGTTCTATTTGAATTCAATTGGTAGAGCATTTTAAGTATCTTGTTTTACTATCTCTTCATGTTATATAGCAGAAGTTCTGAAATTTTATCATCTATCAGCGTCATCTGAAAACAGATGGTTCGACTCAATCCCAGAGTTTTTGAGTTTGTAGACTGGGGTAAGGCTCAAGAATGTGCATTTAAAAAGAATTCACAAATGATATTGATGCTTTTGGTTGCTTCAGAGTGCAAGTTTGAGATCCAATGTCCCAGATAAGTCTAAAACCTGTTGTGTCTTGAACAAATTTAGTACATGGGTTTACATTTGCCTTGCTTTATATTTACTTGCATATCTGTTATCTCCTTCGAAAATCTCAAGTTACTTCAAAACAAAGACAATGTCTTTTTTCCATATTGCATGATCTAAAATGTCTTATTCCATCATATAAACATAATAAACCTATAGTCAGAATTGTTGGATTGAATTATAGGCCAGATGCTGCTTTTAAAATATCAAACAAGTAAAAGTTACTTTACTTATTCTAGATTAAATTTTGGTTAGTAGAAGAATTAGTTATAAAACTACCTAGAACACTTTAAAGTTAGGCTTAGAAGTTGGAGTATATAAATTTTGAGATTCTCATGCTTTTCTACCAATAGAGTTATATGATAATGCTCCACTGGCATTGGTGATTATATTTCTGAGGTAAAGATGATAAAAGTCACAGAGATATTAGAGAGAATGGCTAACGTCACAAAGTATCATTAAAAGTTTAAAAGAGAACAATATAAATGTACCTCTCTCAGCAGATTTTTTATAACAATGAGAAACTCTTTTTAGTAGCTTTAAACTTTTTATACACAACTCCTATTTTTTTAAAAAAAATGATTCACAATTTATATTGAAATGAGGCTCTGTACAAAAAGAACAAGCCACCATTAAAATGAAGCTTAAGGTGATACAAACACCAGGAGAAATGTTTCCAAGATCTCTTACGGCAGTGAGCCTAGTTAAGACCAGGCAATTAGTTTCTTACTGTGATCAGCCACCTTTAAACCTGAAAGAGATCGCCTATTGAGAAATCACTTCCACTTGTTCTTAAATTGTAATAAGTCACCACCAAATTATTTTTCTTCATGTTATCCAAAAAGTTCATTCAGCACATTTTTAAAACAAACTCACTCTATATTAAAGACTCAATAATACGTGGGTGTTTCATTAGCCAGATCACTCTTTTTTTATTTTCCACACTAATATGTGAACATCAAAGAAATATGTGAACATCAAAGAAATATGCTCAATGAGTGAACACTCGAAATCATAGCACAGTGAAGAGCCTAGATGGCATCAGCTGGTCTTAGCTCAACATTATTTGTTGCTAGAATAATCAAAGATAATAAAAGGAGATCTGAAGCAAACCAGCCAAAGAAAACCAGCCCTGGGCAAAGTTTAATGTCAGCCCTGCTGCCTGCCACCACTAAATATGTAGGAGGTCCAAAATCAAAACACAGCACCAAACTTGGGGGACGTAAAGTTGTGTTTATTCTGTGATCAAATGTCCACCTTTCTACACCAATAAGAGGTTTGGCTGACAAGAAATTTCTAAAGAAAAAAATGCCTAGTTTGGGTATAGTCAATGCCCCTTTAAATTTGAGAGTCATTTCTAATATTCTAGGATAGCCATCCAGATATTCATTCAGTAAATATCTGAAAGCTTGAACTACATTTTGGATGTGTCTCAGGGTTAGTTTTGGTTAATGGTAATTTTGTTTTATTTTATTTTGTTGTCCATTGTTTTTGTTGTTGTTCTTACTGATATATGTTCTAAGAATTTAAAATCTCTTTAGGAAAAGAGTATCTATATGGGCAAAGCAACAAACAACAGTAGGCTGTGACTCCAATTAAAGACCAATGGGTACATGCAAAATTTTTTGTTCTGCCTTGGTGGAACAATGCCCCATGGAAATAAGTGGGGTTTTGACTGTGTCTCAAGGGATTATAATTTAAATAGAAAGAAGCAACCACCCACAAGAAAGTGGGAGTCAAAGAGTGTGATGTGTTCAGAAAGAGGAAACACTGGCTTCAGGAAGAAAGTTCATTATTTTTTTATTATTTACAGTTATCATTCTTTGAGTCTGTTTTTGCCAAAACAAAATATACTTTTGTACCTGATTTCACCAGTCATGATGGTAACCATCTGAAATAGATGCTATTACATAAATTTTGTAGATAAGTATAGATAGATGGATGAATGGATGGACAGATGGACACATAGGAGGAAAGAATACCAAGGTTAAGATGTTTAAAATTAGTCTAAATTCACACAATCAAAATCCAAGTTTGTCTGACTTTTAAGTTCAAGTTCCTAACTACATTTTACATTCCCTCCATGAACATTGGGTGACAGGGCAAGTAAAATGAAGATAAATTACCATAATTCATATTTGATTTGATGATTCCATTCAATATGGATACTAAAAAATAGTTGTGTTAAGTAAGAGAGTGAATGATGTTAATATTAAAACTCTCAGGATAAAAATTTTCAACTTAGCCAGGCTGCCAGTTTTAAAGTTGAGATTTCTGGGGTTTCATATGCTTGACATGCAAGCTTCATGAGCTGTTTAATCTGGATATCCACTCCTTCCATAAAATATAACCAAGGGAATTAAGAATAGATTATTAAATGTAAAAATATAAAATATTCAATTCACAACATAAGAATACATTTAATCAATGTTATTATGAATAAATGTCTTTAAGCAAAGCTGGTTTAATGACATTATCCTCCTATTGAGATTGTCATTAGAAGAGTAGCTTTTAGAAAAGCCTAAAGGACTGCCCATCTGCTTCTAAGGCCATTTAATTAACATGAACTTGGAAATCTGGATTTTTTATTTATTCAACAGCCCAAGGATCAGGTCAACACAATTGTTCATGATGGCAACCCTCTGAAGTAGATATAAATGCAGATATAAAGAATATCACTATTAAGGGTTTTGTAAAATATGTAGAAGTGAGGAATGTAGTCCCTATATCTTGGTATATTTTAATCAACTGATATTTTGTTAGCGATTCTATTTGAATTCAATAGGTGGGGTATTTTAAGTATCTTGTTTTACTGTCTCAGATCCATTTCTAGTCATCTATGGATCCTCTGGGTAAAAGGTAGGAATCTTGCTAATCTTAGCTTTTACTCACTTTCTGTTTATACTCTATTACCTCTAGTCTCCTCAGCATTCGCCACGGGCAGGATTGCTAATGAAAATAAATCCTATTGCCAGTTCAATTTGCTCAGGTAGAGGCTTTCATCATAGAGAAAAACCAGGTTTCATATTGGAAAACTGAGTCTTCAATGGTGGGAGGCAATTCATCTCTGGAAGAGGGATGTGAACGTTTGTCATGTTCACTATAGGAATAATAAGTTTAAAACAATTGAGAAACAGCTCTATCACTAAGGAACATTTTTCTATCCTTCTTGACTGATTTGCAATTACTATTCATTCTTCTTGAAATTTATATCTCAATCTTCTCATGATCAATATCTGTACATCCTTTAAAACCAAACTTAGGTGTCATTTTCTCTGAAATTCTGCCTATGAGCATTACACTGGATTTATGTGGCTGTCTCCCACTTAGATTGTTAAGTCCTTCCATAGAAAGGTTCTGCATTATTCCTCTTTGGAACATAGGTACCTATCAAGATTCTTGCCACAAAGGACATGCTCAAATAATGTGAGGTGAACTAAAATAAACTGGCCTTTCAATTTAAGTAAGTGATCCTACCTCTGATCTCACTAAGAAGCCCGAGATAGAAAAATGCCTTTCCCGTCCAATGCTGTGTATCTCTTTCACCTCACTCTCCGATCTCTTGCAAAAATTTGTTCTTTAGTCTACACTTACTTTGCCTTCTTTCTCTCTCATAGAGGAACAAATTTGTCCTATTTTCCAAGGATACTTATGTTCCCTGTGAACTCATTAATAACCATACTCTTTCTCTAGCAAAGCCTCATTCTTCTATAGTAATAGATAACCAGATCAATACATGTATAGATATATGGAAATCCTGATATGCTCAAAAAGAACACATTAACTATGTAGTATCACTGTTATCCTGGGTTGTTCAGCATTTTCATTTGCTGTGGTATTTTCTTCCTGTTTTTAAATTAGTGCTAATTTTGTTTCACTCTCATTATATATTACTGGGAGGGAGTTTTGGTATTCTTATTACGGATACCAGAATCTTTTGCATATTTTAGCCCATGATTGATTAGGTAATAGATATGTATTACCATGGCTAATTTGAGAATTATATATTTTCTCATTGCTGATATTGGTATATTCATATAATTCTACCATTTAATTGACACAATGGCACTTTACTTGAGGTGTGCTGCTTGCACATTTTGCCATTAAATAAATTGCAATATACTATTAAAACACATAACTAAATTATTATTTTATAAGATAACATTTTATCATATTAAATCATGGATATATGGTCATATTTTCTCACAAGATAAAGATTATTTTTCTATGAAATGTAAAATAATTAGAGAATACTTTTCTTAGTTAAATGAGTTTAAGTAAAAAAAAATAATTAGCTTTACACTAGTTGCCTCCACATCCATTTAAAACCTTACTCTTAAGAATGATATTACACAGCATATGATTTTTTAAAATCCATAACCAATATTTGTGACATGCCTGGTTTACATTAAAATGTATTAAGGCTGTGAATTACCACATCTGTCTGCTTAATTACCCTTTAAAAATATATTAGTTAATGATTAGTATTTTTTTTCTATGTGCACTTAAACCATTTGCTTAATTATTCATTCTGAAGTGTTTACATAAATCGATACCAAACTCTTTAGTTCTCAGCTTCTGAAATCTAATTTATTCTCATTTGGAAAATCTTTATATTTATAGTTGTCCATCTCCATTCTTAAGGTACCTTTTCAGACATTTTCCATCACAAATACAATGCCCATTTAACCAAGAATAAAAACATAATGAAAAATGTGCTTTAATATGGTAATTGAGGGGACAAGCTGGAGTTTTTTTTCAAACTTCTTTTCTGTCTTAAGAACTTCTTTTCTGTCTTAGTACCCATTCTCTTTTTTTCAAGCAGAAGTAAAAGATTTAGCTATCAAAAAACTTGAAAGACATTTAATAGCTTTTTTCTCTATCTATCTAAATAGATAAGTACCATTTCTTTGACCCAGAAATTTCAATCCTACTTTATGCCCTAAAGAATTAAAAATATGTCCTAAGCGAAGACATGTACATAATAGTACTATTTACAATAGCCAAAAAGGTAGAAACAGCCCAAAGAGCCATTAGAAATGAATGTTTAGGTCAGTCTGAGGTTATTTTTTTCTTGAGATTTACTTGAGTTGTTAAGAAATCAAAAGCAGTTTCTTTTCTTTTTCTTTTTAATTTTGCTGTTTTTATTGTTTTTTCTACCCCCCAAAAATAAAGGCCAAAAAATAAAGAATGCTATCTAAAAAGCTAGCAATAGAAAATAGATTCTCTAGCTGTTCTACCAAAGGTGCTTTAGAAACACAGAGAATCTAGAGATTACATTTACAACTCTATGGAATTTGTTATTTGTTTGGAACGAGAGAAATGTTGATACCTCAACAATGCTTAATAAAACATGGTTCTGTTTTAATGCTCAGGATAAAAAAAAAATTACTGGGAAGCAGTAATCCACATGTGCCATAGATGTGCAGGGAAAACCAGGCGAGGATTAACCAGGACCATGGATGGCTGAGAATTAACAGAACCTCATTTTCATAGATAAAAGATACACAAAAATATGTTCAAAGTATTGATTTCAAAGCTATGCCATTATTTTTATATAAGTTTAGGATTATAAATCTGCACTTAGCATATAGGAATAAAAGTGGACTTTTTGATAACAAGGAGACTTAGAGTACAACAAAATGATATAAAAGTTTGTAGTTTGCTCACTTCCTTTATAGAGGTTCACATTACACAAAACCCGAACAGTCATGGACTCTTTCATTGTAAACTTCTCCTATGTGTCAATGCATTGCCTATAACAATCAGCACATCCTCTATTGAAGGAAGTCTCTGCTCCGCAGAAATATTTGTGAGTTCTGTGATTTAATGAGCTTGTCTTTTCTGCTAGTGTTTACGAAACCAAAGATGCCTGTTGCCCTGCTGGGTAACAGCCTTTCATTTTTCAACACTTGTCTACAAATCCTGCTTGTATCTATCAGTGTGGACATGTCTAATAATCACTTACAGAGTTCATACTGAAATACATTTAAATATCAGAGTACGAGGCTGACAACATACAGTTCCTTCCCATACAGTAGAAGCTGCTGGCACCAGGAGAGTTTTGCAAATGAATGCCAATACTCTGATTCAAAGTCAAAATTGGCAGGGATACATTTTTTTATGAAGAATACCATTGTTCATCTGGCAAGACATGGAAATGAGCCATGTCTTGAGGTAGAATAAGCTACTCTATGAAGTAGGTCCATATCCTGAACTGTGCCTGCAGGTCTGACCTAAAGATGCCAGGTAGAGAAGGTGCAAACATGGGAATGGTACAGGTGTATGACAGGGTGGCCACAAGAAATTGCACATGACTGGTTTGTTCCCCCAACAGCCCTTCCCTCGGTGTCCTAAGAAAGTTGATGTGCTAAAGAAGGCACTTGAAACAGAATTATTATCTAGTAAATTGTATTTAAGACTTCACAGTATAATATGTCCTATTCAACTTTATAATAATTAAATCTTTTATTTTATGACCAAATCCACTCTTTAACATTCAAGAGTTAACCCCTTCATTTGATTATAGACCCCCAAAGCTTAAAGGTCTGCAAAAAAGCAATTGAGCTAAAAGAAAAAACAAAACAAACAAGTAGAGGCCAATTACTATTACAAAATTATAAACTTTTTATTTTATGCCAATGACATTGCCAGTCAAATAACCTGTCTAGGATGACCTCAGTTTTAAACTTTCTTCTACTAAATTTCATGTGTAAAGTCCACTGAATTAGTTGCATCTCATCCAGAATCTTAATGTATAAATCTGAATACTGAAATTTCACATATGTATATAAAGTATAAGTAACTGTCCTTAAATTTTACATGTTCCACATAATTCACTTCTATAATAATCACCCATGTGTTTCAATACCAGAATTTATATATAAAATTTAGAGACTAGAATAATAAAAAGGGAGAACACATCACTTTTTCTCTCATTTACCATGATTTATGAGAAATACTGCTCCTTATCATTATCTATCTATATTCAGAAAAATTTTTTAAATTAAGATTTATCTCTACAATAACTTCAATAACAACCCAAAAAGGTATTACACAAATAGTACCATAAAGGATTTGTTATAGAGAAGGCTCCTACTTCTATGGGCTTTTTCTCTCTCTCGGGTGCCCATGAGGCACGTAGTAGACGCAGTGCAGTGACCTTCCTTTCCTGGGAATCTGAGATAAAGCCTCCCCGGGAGAGCTTTAGAACACCCCTGGAAGGGTAGAGCCTGCTCTGTGTATGCCAGAGAAATGAAAACACTCACCAGATCCACAGAAAAGTTAAATTTTCTGGGAATTATTTCTGGTTTGGATATGACAATAGCCACTGACCTTCTTCTAATTTTATACAGTTTACCAAGCTCTTTTATATGGACTGCTCTATTTTTCCCCTTACATACTTTGAGTGACAGGTCTTCTAGGGCTTTTTATTTTCCACATTCTCTAAACTGGACAAACAGAAGCTCAGGAGAATTACTTCTCCTAGTCACGTGGTTCATTGGTTCATACCAGAGCCAATGAAACAGATGTGGTGCTATGTAACTGCCCACTGTACGTTCAGTGCCTCATACACTGAAACAAAGAGCCCTAAAAATAAGGTTTCCAATTCTGCAGATACCATGATGCCCTAACAGCTGGCACCTAAGTTAAAGAGAGTAATGAAGTATTTAAAAGGATTTAAAATGTATAACTTGCAAGAAACCAATGACATTATAATACAAATTTCAGCAAAGTTAAAAATAAAGCTAAAGCTCTCTATATAGAGAGTTAATAACTTTATTTCCATGGATGGAAGAAAATCCATAAGAAACTATGATAAAATGCTATATTTGGCACACTTAAAAAATCAATAGAAAACATTTAATTTTCAGGAGTTAGGAATATTTTGATGATATCAGCTTTATCACTTCCACAAATTCAAATGTGCAAGACCTTTGGGAAGAAATGACATTTCATTATGACAGAAATTCCCCTTACTCTAACAAGATGCCAAATGCCGCAATATATGGACATTGAGTGCTCTTGGAGAGTCACAAACAATGCCTTTAAAGGGAAATCTCATTTCTAAAAAAAAGGACACATTTCTTATTTAAATGCAGACTTTCCACACGAGGCTTGTTAGCTCTGTTTTAATCTACACTACTCTAATTAAAATATCCAATTTGCTCTTTTTTATGTGTGATTATCATCATTTCTATGCTGTTATTAGCCATGGCAATAGCAATTAGGAGCAGCACTTGAAAACTTATAGCAATTCTACTTTTAATCATGTAGGTTTCTTCCCTAAATGTCTATAAACTTACCAAAGAAGGTATGTAATACAAAATATATAAATGAATAAAACAATAATCAACATAACAGTATAAAGACATTTGACTGCTCAAAGATACTTGTGTTTGTATAATACAGCTACATGAAATATCAGGAATTGTTGGAACAGGTGAATCTGGAATTTTTACTTACTTAACTCCAAATGTTCTAATGAGGATTGCTATAGTATGCTTCTCAAGATCCTGATTTAAATACTAATTAGTTTTTGGCAATTAGTTCTTTAATAAGCTTAAAACCTGAGCATTTTTCTTATTTTCCTTTAGAATTGATGTCATACTAATGTAAGTATGCAAAAAAAGAGAACAGGAAGGTATTGCTTATATTATTAATTATTCAAATGAAAAGTAGTGGCTCTGTATTGTGAAATTGATAATTATCCTGGATTAGCAGAAAGAAATAGGTGTAAATTACAATAAATATATCAATTTTTAATCTTTTAAAAATATTTTTATTGATTACAGAGAGAAAAGGAGAAGGAGAGAGAGAAACATCAATGATGAGAGAGAATCATTGATCAGCTGCCTCCTGCACATGTCCTACTGGGGATTGAGCCCACAACCCAGGCATGCGCCTTTTACTGGGAATCGAAACAGGGACCTTTCAGTCCACAGGCCGATGCTCTAGCCACTGAGCCAAACCAGCCAGGGCTCTCAATCTCTTTTTGATAGTAAGGGAGAATTATCTACCAGATTGTTGGCCTGGCTCTAATTTACCTACATGAATACTTTCTACCAAGGCTCTAATATTTGCATTTATCTCTCTTTCTGATTCCATCCAGTGGTGACCATTAAGAGTTAATTCCTTAGTTTCATAAACTAAAATTTGTTTAACAGATGTTCCTGTCTTAGACTCAGATCCAGCACGTTCCAGGCTAGTCATGGGAAAATCAACCTTTGGAAGTGTTGGATTGCAGAATCAATTAACAGTCAGGCTCAAACATCCCATCAGTGGCTTTGGCTTCAGAAAGCAGCCAGTGAGCTTCTGTGAAAACAGCAAGAGCAAAAGAACTCCTTGAGGTTGCATAGAGTGAGGTTTATCTCCTGCCTCAGCAGGTTTCTATGACAGAGGCAGAGATAACTAGTTGATATTTAGACCCAAAGCTCTCCTCATATCCCCATCTCTTAGTGGTGCCATCATAGGCAAGGTGGAACTTAAAAAGCTGCATTAATTATTTACAGATGGACCCCCAGATAGTCTAGGTTTTATTAATGCCATTGCTTCACATAAGCTTTTTAGCTATTATTGAGGAAATTATCTAAGCTCTATTTAAGAAGTATAACATATTTGGATGATAGTGAAGACATCTTAAAATGGCTTAAGTAAATCTCAAGTTCATTTCTGATATTAATTTCCAAGTAGCAAATTCTGAATAGTTATGTATGCCCTATATAACACAATCAAGTGCTTCTCTCATCATAGTGACTGCTTATTTCCTTGACTGAAAGCTACATGAGCTTGTTACTCTTAAATGTTGTGCCATGTGCTCGTTCAAAAACTAATAATTTGTATTTTGATTAGGTTTATGCAGATTACAACTAGCAAAAATTCATTCAATTAGGTTATACAAAAGTAAGTATTTTTAGAATATAAAAATGTCTTAGGGAGCCCACAGAATCCATGCATCAGAAATAAACATGTAACCAAGGCCACAGATGCTAGCAGACACTCCCCACCTCTGATCTCTGCTTTTCAGCCAGACTACATCATCAATGGTAGCTCACAAAATAACACCTTTTCTTATTATAAGTCCACATGGCTGACCACACTTTTCTGGTTTACAGGTCCTCCATTGTAAAGATGAATTATGTTTAATCAGATGTCATGTCTCTGTAAGGGAATTCTGATTGAGACAATTGCTTTAGTTGTCCAACCCTAAGCCTAGAGTAGAGTCAGGTTATATATATACTAGAGGCCTGGTACATGATAATTCATGCACTGGAGGAGGGGGTCACTCAGCCCGGCCTGCCCCCTCTCATGGTCTGAGAGCCCTCAGGGGTGGGAGGTGACCCAGCAATCATGGGAAGGTGACACCCCTATCACACCTCTGCTGCTGCCACTGCTGGCAGTGCAAGCCTCAGCCGGTCCTGGTTACCTGAGCCTTGGGCTGCCCTGAGCAGCTGGGCAGCTGCCATCTGAGGCTTGCCTGCACCTTGGGCTGGCCCTGGACAACCGGGAGGCTGAGGTCACAGGGACTCCTCCTGGGGGCGGGCCTGGCCATGCTGTGTAACTGCTGTTCTGGTGTGTCTGAGAGGTCTGGGCACTGCCATCTTATGGCTGTGGGTGCTGCCATCTTTGAGGGCATGGCAGTAAATTAGCATATTCCCTCCTCATTCGCTGTGGGTGCTGCCATCTTTGTGAGGGCATGATAGTCAATTAGCATATCCTCTCTTTATTAGATAGGATAACTATGGGGTGTTTTCCAAAAACTTGTATATATACCTTAGAAACTGATCAATTTTGAAAATAAAATGGACTTTAGTAAACACTGCCTTTAATTATTCAAAATGTGTGTATACATTTTTTGGGGGGACACTTTATATTTGGGGGGAGTGGCTTCAAGTATAGCAAGCAGTAGAGAAATTGTGCAGACAAAATAATGATAATAATCATCACATCAAAAGTTACATAACACTGTTCTGGCTGGTTCTGCCAAAGAAAAGATAAAGGCCATGATTCCTAGTTGAATAACTAACTCACTCATTAAGGTCTTGTAGCATAGATACTGAAGAAGTGGGCGACAGTGTGCATTGCATGATTCCACCATCTTTATAAATGGTTTTGACTCTATCTTATTTTTCAAAATCACACAGATGGAAAAATGGAACAAAAATCATAAGGAGATGGTATTTTGCTGTTCATATGTCTATCCAAACACTTTACTTCCTGAGAGCCACAAAAGAACCAGTTATTATTACATAAAAGAACCAGATTTTAACTGGGGTTGGGATGTGTAGTGGTCAGAACAGGCCTTTTGAGAAAGTGACATTCAGACTAAGATTTGAGAATGAGAGCAATTAACTGGACAAAGAGTGGAGGAAAGAGAAGAAAAAAGATCCAATAAAAAAAATGGGCAATGGACCTAAATAGAACCTTTTCGAAAGACGATAGAAGGAAGGCCAAGAGACACATGAAAACAAGTTCAAAGTCACTAATTATCCAAGAGATGCATATCAAAATGACAATGCGATACCATCTTACACCTGTCAGAATGACAATCATCAACAAGTCAACAAATGACAAGTGTTGGCAAGGATGCGGAGAAAAAGGAACCCTTGTGCACTGTTGGTGGGAATGCAGACTGGTGCAGCCACTGTGGAGAACAGTATGGAGTTTCCTCAAAAAACTAAAAATAGATCTCCCATTTAACCCAGCAATCCCACTCTTAGGAATTTATCCTAAGAAATTACAAACACCAATCAGAAAGGATTTATGCATCCATATGTTCATAGCAGCACAACTTACGATAGCTACAATTTGGAAACAGCCTAGGTGCCCGTCAGCAGATGAGTGGATCAGAAAACTGTGGTCCATCTATACAATGGAATTCTATGCTGCATTAAAAAGAAGGAATTCTTACCATTTGCAGCAACCTGGATGGAACTGGAGAGCCTTATGCTTCGTGAAATAAGCCAGTCAATGAAGGAGAAACACCACATGATCTCACTCATTTGTGGATAATAAAGAACATTATAAACTGATGAACAAAAGGATAGACACAGAAGCAGTAAAGCATCAAACAGACTGTCAAGTTACAGCAGGAAGTTTAAGGAGAGGTGGGTAGATAGATCAACCAAAGGACTTGTATGCATGCATAGAAGCATAACCAATGAACACAGACAATGGAGGGTTGGGGTATGCCTGGGAGGGTGGGCAATGGGGAGATATGTATACATGTAACACAATAAAAAATTAAAAAAAAAGAGTGGAGGAAAGAGATATAAGCAGAAGGCATAATATGTAAACTTCAGCAACATAGAACAATAGTAGAAACTGATAATGTCAAATTCAAGTTAAAACAATCAACCAGAGAGCATATTGAAGCACATAGCCAATGTAGGAAAATTGTTATATTACCCGGTACCAAATGGTTGTTTAAATTTCAATTACATTAAATTACCACAAATATTTAATTAGTCACAGGTGGTGATTCAGTATCTTTTTGGTCTCAGTTCCAAAATATTGTATGTGTGTTTGTTGTCTGCAGACTATATGTACATATACATATTCATAAAATGCTAGCAAGTATAGATTTAACAGCTGAA
>PVJN01046620.1:2500-16357 GCA_004026805.1 Lasiurus borealis
ACTAGTTAGAAAGATCCCGTTAAAAACAACCAGGTGTTCAGAGTAACTCTTAACATAGACCCAGTTAAAAAAAAAAAAAAAAAAGGCAGGTTAATTGGTCAGTAGTGAGGCAATTTCAGTACTGACTCTTCGGAGTGATTATCCGTTAACTACAATATAAATGGCTCCAAATTGCACATTGAATCTTCAAAACAGTTTGTGTATGTTTGTGTGTGTGTGTGTGTGTGTGTGTGTGTGTGTTTAATCTTTGTTTATTTCGGTGTTTATATCTCTTCGCACGGCCATTGTAATAGGTGACTATTAAATGTGACCCTTTTAGTGGGATAATGTGACCATTGTACTCCAGTTTACTTTTCTGAATACCAAAGCCTATTTGAAACTCTAAATTGTGATATGTTCTCTACAAGTCGTTGTTCAAGGACCAATAATTCTCTCTCGGTAGTTGCTGCTTTGAACGCTCCTGAGAGTTCGTGGAAAGTGAAGGTTGACTTGGATTCCTGTGTGAAGGGCTGAAACAGCAGTGGGGGCACGGTGAGCTTTGCTGGGCATTGTCTTAGGCCTGCTGTAAGAGGAGAATGTGCTTTTTCGTGATGCACAGAGGGAAGTCTGGCTTTTATAAATGTGTGGAGGTTTTTCAGAACTGTCTCCTCGTTAATAGAAGCTTTTCTGTATTTTCTGTAGTAGAGCAGTCGTTTGGTAATTGTTAACAGTGTCATCGCTTTATCCTTTTCCACTTTGGTTTGTCTCCCACATCAGTGTATTCTCGATCTTTTTTTTTCCCCCCCAAAGTACATATTCTCTTACCCCCAGTATACGGAACAAAGTTCATGAAGTAATACTTACCCTCACTTCTTGTGATGCACCCTGACACTTCATATTCTGTTTACTGCTCCTTCTCTCACTGTTCCTTTTCTGGTGTGGGCTGATTAATAAATGATTTTGGGCCCACTAATAGATTACAATACATAATTGCAATTTGAAAAGCACTGCCCTAGATGAAGCCTTAAAATGTAATTTAAAATGTCTGTTGTACTTGTGAATCCTTTACAATAGCCTTGGAGATGGTGAGTGTAGGTCACTTGCTGCCAGAGGAATTGGTGGCAGTAAGAACTCTTCCTGGCATATCCTGACTGACCTGTGATACAGTCTGCAAGCTGGATTTCAGCTTTTTATCGTCAAAAGTCTTCGCTGTGCACAGCACTATTCTAGATGTTGTGTACCATAAAATATTTTTTTTTACTCTTGCATTTTATATCTAATGGGTAATCTTTTCCCGAGAATTTTATGTACCATTCTATAGCGTTTTATAATTTTTCAGTTTAAGGATAGACTAAAAGTTCCAATTTTAGAAAGATTGCTGAAATAACTGGAACATGAGAAAGAAAAACCTAAACCAGACTCCAGTTACTTCTAAAAAAAATCCAGCTTGATTATATAAAATATGTTGAATAAAACTGAATTGCTCAGCATAAATTCTGCCTTGGGTTTATAATCTAAGTTATATCCATGGCCTAGGGAGAATATGAAAGTATGCAGCACATTCCACAAAGTTCTACATCAGTGGTTCTCAACCTTCCTAAGGCCGCGACCCTTGCATACAGTTAGTTCCTCATGTGGTGGTGACCCCCAACCATGAAATTTTACTACTGTTATGCATCATGATGTAAATATCTGCATTTTCCGATGGTCTTAGGCGACCCCTGTGAAAAGGTAGTTCAACCCCCAAAAGGGTCGCGACCCACAGGTTGAGAACCGCTGTTCTAGATGGTTATGGGGCAGAAACTATTAAATGACCACTTTCAGAGAGATGACTGTGTTCCAGGAAGAGTATGAAGGAGATTTGAGTGATGTCTGGTAAATGATTTAGAAGGTACCTAGAAAAAAAAATCTCAGAAGAAACCGTAAAAGTAATGTCAGGCTGGAAAGTGAACATCAGTTAAAAAAAATGTTTGGAAAGAAAAGACTGACTTTTGTGGTTAGAATATTTAAAATTTATCAAGAAAATAAGGGAACACTGAGACCTCTGTCTGTTTTTGATGTGAGGTGTTTTCGTGGTTGGGTTTTGTTTTTTGTTTTCTTACATTTTATCAATGCTTTTACAATTTGAAGAATAATAGGTAAACAAGGAGGTAAACATTTAATATAGATGAGATTTATGTAAATGTAAGCAATTAGAAAATGTTTTGTTTCAGAATTTTAGAATGAGGTTGATTCCGTTCTTGCTGCAGATCTTTAGGGGTAAATGAAGGTTATCCGAAACTTAGGTTTCTAAGGCCACCTCTTCCTCCTGTACCTCCTCTCTCTCTCCTCACCACCTGCCCTATGCCTCTTTTTGGGAGGGGTGAGTAATAAGATGTACACTACTTATTCCCGTTGTCTAAGGTACAGGATTAGATTCTGCAAATACAAGTTACAATTACAAACTGTTCAGATGCATGTCATCAGTCTTTTTATGTGGATGCCAGCAATAGTTGTGTGTGTGTGTGTGTGTGTAAGTTTATAACATTAAGTTCAGATACGGTGCTTAGTTTTTATTCACTGTCAGACATGGTGCTTGGTCTTTGTTAGGTCTCACTTAGCAATCCTATCTAAGATATTTCGGGGGGAGAGGGTTGTATTTTTTTTTTTCTTCAATAGAAGAGAAAATTGAGGCTCAGAGAAGTTGTGACTTAACGGAGATCAAATCACTAGGAAGTAGTGGAGCCAAAATTGCCACCTAATCCTGTCCGTCTCTCTTTCCTCATTCATTCACTGAGCAAATACTCATTGAGCACATACTGCGTCTGGCACTGCGTATGGCACAACCCAATGGGCATGGTTTCTGCTCTCGTAGCACCCACAGTTTAGAGCAGTGGTTCTCAACCTTCCTAAGGCCGCGACCCTTGCATACAGTTCCTCATGTGGTGGTGACCCCCAACCATTAAACGTTGCTACTGTTATGCATCGTGATGTAAATATCTGCATTTTCCGATGGTCTTAGGCGACCCCTGTGAAAGGGTCGTTCGACCCCCAAAGGGGTCGCGACCCCCAGGTTGAGAACCGCTGGTCTAGTGAGTAAGCGGTAAGAAGCTCTGTGACAAACAATGGGCAGCAGCAGTGAATGACAGACACAGGATAATTAGAGGAAGGCTTAGTGGCCAAGGAGACATCAGACCTAAAGGACAGCTCACCATGTTACGATTGGAATGAGAGAGCTTTGCCCACGGAAGCACGCGTGGAAGACCCAGAATCATGAAAGAGTTGCTGTGTAACAGCTGGTGTGTTGCAAGTCAATGAATAAACTCATTGTCGCTGGGGCACAGGGGTTCTAGGGAGAGTGACGTGTAACGTTGGGGTCTTAGGCAGGAAGTGGGGTCTTGAAAAACCACGGCAAAGAGTTTGGGTTTAAGTGTAATTAATTACGGAAGAAGTTGAAGTGACCCCATGTGACTTCCGATTTGAAAACAGTCCCTTTCACCGCTGGGGGGAGGGTTATTCTACAGGAGGCAGGAGCAGAGAGAGGGTGATTAGGCTTCGGCTGTCATCCAGGTGAGAAAGAGACACAGGAGCTTGGACCACGGTAGTCATGGCAGAGATGGAAGAGAAGGGGATGCCCTTTTGGCAGGGAAGAAAGGGAGACTCCCTCTCTCGTCACCAAAGGGAACGAGCTCATCGTGGTGAACTGAGGTCTGTGGATTGGGGGCTGGGAAGATGGCATGACAGGAGTTCGGAGTAACACGACGTGGGATCCTCAGCGAAGCGTGAAGGGGAGGCCTGAGAGATGGAGGGTGATTTGTGTTTCCTCGTTTCAGGAGGACAGCTCAGACCTGGGGAAGTGAAGCTTCTGTTTAAACAAAGGAGAAGCCTAGGACCACTCCGTGCAGGAAGGGCCCGGTGATGATAGGGGTACAGCCTGTGACAAGAAGGGGGAGGGTTTACACTACCCAGGGAGAGACTGGAGTTTTCTGTGGAGGACTGCCGTTTTTTTGCCAGTGAAGTAAGTCCAGAACCTGACTGCCGCTGTATTTCAGGAGTGCTTCAGGCAGGGAATCCAGGGTGGGACGGAAAGAGTCTGTAAGGACTTTCTGTCCAAGTTACAGGCCTGGTTCTAAGGGATCTATTAAAGATTGTTTTATGTCTTAGAATAAGAGTCAAGAATACCTTGGCAGATTGGAAAATTTCAGAAATTTTGGGAAAATTAAAGTGACCTTTTCCCTTTCCTCTTGGATTGTATAGTTTATTTATAGAATATGTAACTTTAGAAAAGTCCTGAAACTTTCAAATAAATGAAGCTGACAGAACAGTTTTCTAATGTGCTTGATGATTCACTGCCCTGTTGGTTTGGTGAAGAAATGAAATTGTTCTACACTCAGTGTCTGACCGTTGAATGACAGTGACTTGATACCTATCTTTAATTCACTTACATGTCAGTTTTTAGAAACATGGCAAGTGGTGCTCATCTTTTAATATTGAAATTAAATGTAGCATAGTAATATATCTAGTCGTTGGAATTTACCTTTCAAATAAAAGGTAAGTTCTTGTTTGACTTAATTTCGTTGATTGTCAAAGCATTATTTAAAGGTTTTAAGTTAGTGAGTTGGAGAAAAGATGAATCTTTGTGTCTGGTATCTTTGTATCCCGGTATATTATGAAATAGAATTCAGTTTCCTGACATTTTAATTGCTTGTTTTAGTAACACTGAAACCTTTTACCAAGAGTTAGAATACAGAGCTCCTTTACAAAAAAAAAAAAACCTGGCTACCCTGGCTGGTGTGTCTCCGTGGTTGAAGTGTCGGCTCTGAGCACCAAAGGGTCAGGGGTTCAATTCCAGGTCAAGGGCACTTACCTGGGTGACAGGTGTAATCCCCGGCCCCACTCTGTGTGGAGGCAACCCATCGATGTGTCTCTCTCACATCGATGTTTATCTCCCCCCACTTTCCACTCTCTAAAATAATTAGTGGGGGGGATGGGAGGGGGTCCTCGGGTGAGGATTAACAAAACAAGCACACAAACAGAAATGCCTGGCTTAAACCCTCACGATAACCGTGGTCCTGAGAAAGGACGTACCTCCTACAAAGGGTTCCGGTGGCTGACTGGCCTCACGTCAAAACAGCAACACACCAGAGCCTGGCGGCCACTCTACATAGAAGCCTCTCGTGCACACGGCGCTCAGCCTGCCTCACGCTGCCCGCCTGCCATGTGTTTCCGCCCTCCGAGCCATGCCTTCCAGAGGAGTTCCCGGAATCCTGTTTCACCCAAGAGGCCTGAGGCTTTCCCCGTCCCGTCGGACCCGCACAGCTATATCCCCCCTCCCCCGGGCCAGCCAGAACTGCTCTATTCCTGCCCATCAGGAAGACAGTACCTTTTGGACCAATCACACTGTGAGGATGTGGAGTCCTCATTGGCATGAGGACAGACCCATCAGAGGGACCAGAGGCGGGGACTGCTGTCTCTATAGGCCAGCTCCCCTCTGGCTCCGAGAGCCACCCAAGACTGTGTTTTCCCAGCTGGAGCGGAAATATGGATGGACGGTGTCTCCCTGGAGCAGAGCGAAGGGGAGCAGACCAGTGCAGGCAAAGCAGCCCAGCAGTGAGCAGAGCAGAGCCCTCTACGCAGAGAGGGGCTTGCCCCAGGACCCTGCTATCTCACAGTGCCCTTCTGCATTGCCCCCACATTGGGGATTCCTTACTGGTGTGGAATTGGTGCCAGTGACCCTGGCTGTCCCTTGCGGGAACTCTGTGAGGCAGGTGTTGTTGTGGGAAGCTAAAGCTGAGATCGCCATTTGGCCCAAGGGTCACATCCCTCTGCCGCTGTGTATTTCTTGGGAAGGCCTGTTATTTTTTGTCTGCATTGTTGTTACAGCCCCACCTACTTCTGACCCTCGCTTTCTCCTGATTCAGTCAGACCACCTGTGGTGGCAGCCAGAGTGACTTTCCCGAGTACAGATGTGATGTAATTTTCTTGCTTCCAACCCAACAGCAGTTCCTCTGTTTTTAAAATACAAGCAGGACTCACTAGGCCCTGGCTCCTTCCTCCAGCACTTTCTTCACTCGGCTAAGTCCTTCCTGATCCTGGCTTTTCTCTAGGTGTGATCTCCTTTGGGAAATCGTCCTGGTCCGTCAAAACCAGGTGCCCATCTCATCAGCATGGGAGGCTGTGCTCCTGTCCAGTATGAGCGCTGGCCTGTGTTACTCCTCTGCTGCCCCCTGGAGCAGCGCCGTCCAATGACACAGACAGTAGCTCCCGCTCCTTTTCCAGCTTTTTGCTTCTGCAGCTTCAGTAACCCACGGTGAGCCGTGGTGTGAAAATATTAAGTAAAATATTCCAGAAATAAGCAACTCGTACGTTTTAAATTGTGTGCCAGTCTAAATAGCATAATGGAATCTCGTGCTGTCCCACTCCATCCTGCCCAGGACAGGAGAGTCATCCCTTAGCCAGCGTATCCACACTGTATGCTACTTGCCCGTTAGTCACTTAGTAGCTATCTCAGTCATCAGAGTGACGTATTTTATATTTTACTTAGTAATGGCCCAAGCACAAGAGTAATGGTGCTGGTGATTTGAATATGCTAATGAGAAGCTGTCCGTTATTCCTCCAAGTCAGCGGTTCTCAACCTGTGGGTCGAGACCCCTCTGGGGGCCGAACGATCCTTTCACAGGGGTCGCCTAAGACCATCGGAAAATGCAGATATTTACATCACGATGCATAACAGTAACAAAATTTCATGGTGGGGTCACCACCACATGAACTGTATGCAAGGGTCGCGGCCTTAGGAAGGTTGAGAACCACTGCTCTAAGTGAAAAGGTATTCATGTAGAGGAAAAAAACAGTATTTCCTAGTAGTCACCTTAAAAAAAAAAAAGGAATAGGTGACATTAATGTTAATAATATATTTAACCCGGTATATCTAAAACATATCATTTTGACGTGTAATCCATAGAAAATAATGTTTCATACCACGTCTTCAAAATCCAGGTGAATTTTATGTACTAATAGCCCATCTTAATTAGACTCACCACATTTCAAATGCTTCCTAACCACTCTGGGCAACAGTGTCTAGTTCGGCTGAAGGTAAACAGGCCCTGCGATCTAGCGATTCTGCTCCTCGAAGCGGGAACATGATGTACACCAGAAGACAGCCGCAAGCAGATTGAGAGCATCCTTACTTGTGACAGTTCCAGAATAGAAACAGCCCATATGTCCATCAGCAATAGAACAGCTGAATTAACTAGCGTAAGTGTGTAGTTCTCAAACTTTTGGGTCTCAGGACTCAACAATTAGGAGGAATCCAAAGAATACTCTTGTTATAGGAGAGAGGTATATGTTTTTAAATAATGGAAATTAAAATTGAGGAATTGTGAAAATATTTAATTTAAAATGACCTAAGAGGCCCTAACTGGTTTGGTTCAGTGGGTAGAGCGTCGGCTTGCGGACTCCAGGGTCTCAGGTTCGATTCCAGTCAAAGTCATGTACAGTGGGAGGTGTGCAGGAGGCAGCTGGTTGATGTTTCTCTCTCATTGATGTTTCTAACTCTCTGTCCTTCTCCCTTTCTCTCTGTAAAAAAATCAATAAAATATATTTGTTAAAAAAATGACATAAGAGACCCTTTACATGTGACCATAAATAACATACATTAAATAAAGTGATGTAAAATGGCAAATGATAATACATTTTTTCAAGACAAAACAAAAACATTTACCGAGAAGAGTGGCATTGCTGTATGTTTTTGTGAATTACTGTAATGTCTGGCTTAACAGAAAACAGCTATTTCTCATCCCTTCTGCAGTCAGTCTGTTGTGACATGTTTTGGTTAAAGTTTTTGGAAGAAAATCTGGCTTCCAGTAGACGTGTAATTGTAAAGGGAAAAGTATTCCAGTAGCCTTTTCAGATAAATGAGTATTCTTTGATGCTATACCAGAACTTGACAAGTAATACTTTTTTTTTAGTACCCTGTTTCCCCAAAAATAAGATAGTATCTTGTATTAATTTTTGCTCCCAAAGATGCGCTAGGTCTTATTTTCAGGGGATGTCTTATTTTTCATGAAGAAGAATACGGCACACATTTATTGTTGAACAACAACAACAAAAAAGGAAATTTATTACCTGTCTACAGAACGGTAGTAGTTGTCATAACAAACCAGCTCACTGATGGGCCGCAGCGCAGCCGGAGCTGTTCAGGCAGTGCGAGGTCTCTTTAAATCAGGAGTCAGACACCTGACGGTAGCTTTGGGGGCCTTATATTCCAGGGAGGCCTTATGTTCGGGGGAGGCCTTATTATTGGGAGGTCTTATTTTCGGGGGAATGCCTTATATTACAGTGAGAGGCAAAACTGGAAGTAGGTCTTATTATCAGGGGATGTCTTACTTTTGAGGAAACAATAATATATTTTTTTAAAAGTTAAGACATGGAATCTGAAACTGTATCAATGAACTTTCTGTATTCTGTCAAACTCAGAAAGGGTTTTGCGGGTTCTGCCCAGGAGTCCACTGACCAGGCTCGGGGAATAACTTGCTACACAGTAATGGGAAGGAGGGGAAAAAAGAAAAAACTACTGATACAGTATGGGTGAATTTCACAGGTGGGCCAAATGAAGTCAGTCACTATAGGTGCTGTACGGTTGCAATCTAAAAATTAGATACAGAAGAATCATTGTCCATGGGGGTTAGTCATTGAGAGAGGTACAGGGTAGCTTTTGGGGTGCTGGTTATATTCTGTTTTCTTTTTGTTGTTGTTAATCCTTCCCTGAGGATACTTTTCCATTGATGTTTGGAGCGTGGAATGGAGCGGGAGAGAGAAACATCTATAGGAGAAAGACATGTTGATTGGTTGCCTTTCGCACGCCCCCACCAGAGCCAGGGATCTAGACTGTAACCTAGGTGTGTGCCCTTGTCCGCAATCAAACCTGAGACCCTCCAGTCCACAAGCTGACGCTCTATCCCCTGAGCCAAACCAGTGAGGGCTATACTTGATCTAAGTGATAGTTTACACAGATACAGGGTTTGGTTTTTTTTGAGGATACCTTATAGAACTTTAAACTTGCAATTTGTGCATTTTTATATTTCAATTAAAAGTTAAGTAATAAAAATTTTTAAGTGACAGCAGTGTTCAATAATAGTATCCTTAGAAGGCTTTCTAATAATTTAGACTCTAGTGTTTCGCTTTTTGATTTTTTTGTCCTTTGATTTTTTTTTCTTTGTATTTGATAATTAAAAACATTTTTAAGATGTTGTACTTTGGAAATTTTCAAACATTCGAAAGTAGAGAAACTAGTGTAATTAACCTTATATACCCAACATCCAGCTTCAAAAATGATTATTATATGCCAGCCTTGTTTTATCTACACTTCTGTCCTCACCCTAATCACAAATGATTTTGAAGCAAATCCCAGACATTTAATATATTTATATTTCACTATGTATCTCTAAAATGTGAGGGCTTTAAAAAAAATTTAAGCCCAGTACCATTATCACACTTAAAAAAATTAACAATTCCTAATTACCATCAAATATCCAGCCACGTACATATTACCTAGTTGTCATAAAAACATGAGATTTTTAGAATTGTTTCAATTAAGATCCAAAGAAGGTCCATATTTTGCAATTGCTGATATCTAAGTTTTAATTTAATGATTTTCTAACACCCCCCCTTCCTTTTTTTTTTTAATTTTAAGTGATATTTGCTCTGGCTTTTTGGTATTATTAAATTGGAGGTATTTTTTAAATTCCTATATTAATAGGTTTTTGAGAATATGTATTTAAATTGTCACATTAAGTTTTTTTTTATTGCCAAGACAAGCATAAGGTGATTATGAGGGCCAGAATTATACGAGTGAAACATACCTAACATAATGCAAGTACCAGTTGCATAAATGAATTCATTTATCCATGAATGGAGTAAATTACAGTCAGGTGACTCCTAATGTCGAACTACCTTTACGTTTATGGAATAGGCCATAACAAACGTAATGATATGTTACCTTTTAATACGCTGGAATACATTTACTAATTACTTTTTAGACTTTGTGTTCATATTTACAAGATCAGTTACTCAGTCCTAGATTTCTTCCTCCCCCTATTCCTTTTCTTTCCCTCTGTCAGCTAACCTCCCCTCTCCTACTGCTGATTTTCTTTATCTGTTAGTCCACTCTTAGATACCCTTGTAACCTTTTGTTGTTGTTGTTGATTTCAGTGGTCAGGAACAGTGTAAAAGATTTTAGTGTTCCAGTTGTGATTATTTTGCCTGTTAAGATGAGGGAAGGAGAGTGTTTATGAACTGTGTAGGTACTATGTTAACTTTTGCTTTCCTACTGTATTTGGAAAGCAAAAGTTAACAGCTGTAGCTTTGTTCTAGTGTGGTTAAACTCCTTTTCACTAAGAAAGATAATAGAGATGAGCTTATAAGAAAGAGATCCCTTCTGATGAATGGGTCTTAGAACAAAATGAGCCAATAAGGTAACTAGTGGAGATGGATTGGTCCCATGAGAAGTAGAATCTGTAGGAAGGATCCGAAGTGGAGTATGTGTGTGTGTGTGTGTGTGTGTGTGTGTGTGTGTGTTGGGGGGTATGAAATGGAAATGCTAAATGAGCATTGATTAGAACTCAAGGCTCAAGTCCAAGGGTAGGACTCTTGTATTCTATTAATTGGGTATTTCTAGTCTGATAACAATGACACTTTAAGACCAAACTTATTTGCTGGAAAGGTAGTAGCCACAGAATTAACAAAAAAAAATATAGCCCCTGTATTTTCTACACAATGACTCAGTATTGTCACTGACGTTATTACTTCTACATAAGAATAATCACCGTGGTACAAAGGGTGGGAGATTAAGGGGAAGCCTACCATTAGCACTGCCAGAATGGAATCACCGCCTAGAGTTAACGACAGTGAGTAAGGCTAAAACGCATGTCCTCTCTAGTCCCCAGGTGCTGAGAGTTTTTATCATGAATGGGTGTTGTAGTCTGAAAAATGCTTTTCTCCACCTATCTTTGTCATTATGTGATTTTTCTTTTTATTGTTAGTATAGTGAATTGCATTGATTTTTTTTTTAATAGTTAGCCTTTTATTTGGAGGATAAAGCACTTGGTCACAGTGTATTTATTATGCTTTTTTAAAAATAATGCTTTTATACAATGACTTTCAGTCTTTTTTTTTAAGTACACATTTCAGTTGTTGCAATATGCTCAGAGGGCCTTCCAAATATCACCACTATCTCATTACAGACTCTTTCAATCCACAAGGAAGCCCTGTGCCTATTAACAATCACTGTCCCTCTTCCCTTTCCCCTAGTCCCTGGCAACCGCTGATGGACTTTGTATCATTATGGGTTTGTTTATTTTGGACATTTTATATAAATGGAAGTCATACAGTATGTGATCTATTGTGTCTGGCTTCCCTAACCTAACACAGTGTTATCATGGTACATGCATGAAGCGCATGTAAAGTGGTATCACATTGCAGTTTTGATTTTCATTTCCCTAATGAGTTATGCTCTTCTTTTCATATGTTTTTTGGCCACTTGTCTATGTTTTTGGAAATGTCTAAAGTCTTAGCTCATTTCTAAGTGGTTGGATTATTTGTCTGTGTTGTTGAGCTGGAGGAGTTCTTTGTGTATTGTGGATATGAACCCCTTGTCAGGTAGGTGATTCACAAATATTTTCTCCCATTCTGTAGTTTGACTTTTCACTTTCTTGCTGGTGACCTTTGAAGCACATGTGTTTCTTTGATTTGAGATGGTTCAATTTACCTGCTTTTGCTTTTGTTGCTTGTGCTTTGGTGTTAGATCTAAATATCCATTTCCTAATCCAACGTCATGAAGATTAATTCTTATGTTTTCTTCTAAGAGTTTTATAGTTTAAGCATTTATATTTAGATGCCTGGTCTATTTTGAGTAATCTATATACAGTGGTACCTCGAGATACGAGTTTAATTTGTTCCGTAACCTTGAGGCGAGGGAAACTATGAGATGCTTGAGTCACAGTAAACTGGTGGGTCGTGTGCAGCTGGCCGATCTGCGCGATGACTTCTATCTCAAATGTTGCTCGTATTTCAAAGCAAAAATCACTTGCTCAACGGCTCGTATCTCAAAATCTCATATGTTAGGGCACTTGTATCTCGAGGTACCACTGTATATAAAAAGCCAGCGACTGGAATACCGTAACAACCAGAATGACCGGTTGTTGTGATGCCCACTGCGACCAGTGAACCAGTCCCATCAGGGGATGGGGCCAGCCAGCCAATCTTCCGCCATCTCCTCTTCCTAACTGGCCCAGCTCTGATACACCCCAACTGGGGTCAGCCAGCTGGACCCCATCCGTACACGAATTCATGCACTGGGCCTATAGCTGTTATATAAAGTGTAAGGTAGGAGATCAAAAATCATTTTTTGCATGTAGATAACCAGTTGCCTAATCCCAATTTATGAAAATACTAGAGGCCTGGTGCACAAAATCCATGCAGGAAGGGGGTATCCTTCAGCCCAGCTTTCTCCCTCTCCAATCTGGAACCCCTTGAGGGATGTCTCACTGCCAGTTTAGGTGATCCTATGGGATCGGGCCTAACCTGGCAGTGGGATATCCCTCTCACAATCCAGGACTGCTGGCTCCCAACTGCTCACTTGCCTGCCTTCCTGGTTGCCCCTAACCGCTTCTGCCTGCCAGCCTGATCAGCCCCTAATCACTCCCCTGCCAGCATGATTGATGCCTAACTGCTCCTCTGCCAGCCTGTTTGCCCCTAACTGCCCCCCCTCCAGGCCTGGTCAACCCTAACTGCCCTCCCCTGCAGGCCTGGGTCCCTCCCAAACTGCCCTTCCCTGCAGGCCTGGTCACCCCCAACTGCCCTCCCCTGCTGGCCATCTTGTGTCCACATGGGGGCAGGATCTTTTAACCACATGGGGGCAGTCATCTTGTGTGTTGGGATGATGGTCAATCTGCGTATTATTCTTTTATTAGATAGGATAGAGGCCTGGTGCACAGGTGGGGATCAGCTGGTTTGCCCTGAAGCGTGTCCCAGATCAGGGTGGGGGTTCCCTTGGCGTGTGGGGCAGCCTGGGCGAAGAGCCTGAGGTGGTTTGCAGGCTGGCCATGCCCCCTGGTGACCCAGGCAGAGGCCCTGGTATCTGGGATTTATTTATCTTCTGCAATTAAAATTTTGTAGTCTGGAGCTGAGCCAAGCCTTCTGCTTGCACAGCCATTGAAACTTTTTTGCCTTAAGCGGAGGTCTGAGTGGGCCAGGGTGTGTGGAAAGCTTCATTTCCTCCATTGCCAGGAGCAACCCAATTGAAACTTTTTTTGCTTTAAACAGAGGCTTGTGTGGCCAGTGTTTGCGGAAAGCTTGGCTTCCTCCATTGCCAGCAGCAAACCAAGCCTCCCTCCTGTTCTCTCTGTGGCCGTAGCCATCTTGGTTGGGTTAATTTGCATACCTGCTCTGATTGGCTGGTGGGTGTGGCTTGTGGGTATAGTGGGGGTACGGTCAATTTGCATATTACTTTTATTAGATAAGATTCTTTCCCCATTGAATTATCCCGGCACTCTTATTGAAAATCAGTGGACTGTAACTATAAGGGCTTATTTCTTGATTGATAGTTCTGTATGCCTATCTGCTGTCCTTATGCCAGTTATCACACTGCCTTCATTACTGCAGCTTCATAGTAAGTTTTGAAATCAGGAATGTGAATCCTCCAGATTTATTATTTTTTATGAAGATTGTTTTACTATTCTGGATTCCTTGAATTTCTGTGTGAATTTTAGAATTAGTTTTTCAATTTGGGGTGATGGGGGAAGGCACATCTTGGATTTTGTTAGGCATTAAATTGAGTCTGTTGATCAACTTGAAGAGTATTGCTATCTTACCAATGTAGATCCTTCTGATCCATGAACATGA
>PVJN01046621.1:0-16357 GCA_004026805.1 Lasiurus borealis
ATTTCTATTTAAGTATTTTGACTCAAAATATCTTCCCCCATTACAAACTATCTACTTTAATCAAACGACTGTCTTAACTGTCTATTTCTATGCATTGTGGGCTCTGTTCCTGGTAGAAATGCCCCTAATCTCTCTTTATTTCTACTGACCAGAGTCTATTCTCTAAGAAATATCAGCCATAGACAATACTGGAAAGTCAGTATTCTTTCATTGTCTATGTTATTTTGTCTCTTTGGTATTCCATCCACTTAGATGACCCATATCAGTATACTTTTTTCTTTCCATCTCTTCTGCTATAAAGAAAACATCTAATGTCAGTAACTATACCCCATTGCCAATGTAAGTTACTGTTTTCCTATTTCCAGATATATCCCAAGGCTAATCATAAACATTTTATTAACAGTTTAAGAAATAAATAAAACAGGAGAAAAGTTACACTAATTTGATTGAGATCAGCTATTTGTTAGAAGCTATGCTACAAAGTTTACATGTTAGCTCATTTACTTTTACAGTACATCTTTTTATATTGGTATTAGAACATTTTTCCCCAAAAAACAAACCCAAATCTATGATTTTCATTTAAGTTTCAGAGCCAAGAATTTGAACATGTTATATAGATTTATTTACAATGGAGTATGATTCTCCTTATTAGGGCAATGCTCTTTTGTATCCACTTGTAGGTCAAGCTCCACCTACTTTTCTTAAACCTTCTCTATTCCATGATTTTCTTTTTCCTTGTAATTCCCATAGGGATATGAGTCAGTGCCACAAAAGTTATAATCTCACTGTATATTGACACTATATTATAGTGGGGCTTTATTTGTTATCTACCAACTTCAGAGTGAGACAGTAGATTGTTTCAGACAAAGAACTACACACCTTGTCCTTAAAAGTATACTCAGAGACCCTAGACTAGATATTAACACATAACGAACATGTAGTGAATCCTTCATGTTCTGAAGATGTATTAAATACAATGGGATGGGACTGGGTCTCCAGAGGATTGCAAAAAATAAGAAGGAAGAAAAACTGGTCTCATGACAAGTTTCTTTTCTAGGGTACCTGGGAAGGTCCTAACTATATTATCCTATACAATAAAGAAGTAATATGCAAATTAACCATCATGCTCTCATACAAAATGACCGCCCCATGTGATCACAAGATGGCCACCCCCATGTGGTCACAATATTGCTGCTCCCATGTAGTCACAAGATGGCTGCCACAAGATGGCTGGCAGGGAATGGCAGTTGTGGGTGACCAGGCCTGCAGGGGAGGGAAGTTGTGGGGGATCAGGCCTGCAGGGAAGGGCAGCTGGAAGGAAATCAGGCTGGCAGGGGAGCAGTTAGACATCAATCAAGTTGAAGGGGAATGGTTAAAAAATGATCATGCTGGCAGGCAGACAGGCTAACAGTTGGAAGAGAGCAGTCCTGGATTGTGAGAAGGATGTCCGACTGCTGGTTTAGGCCTGATCCCACAGGACTTCCCCCAAGGGGTCCCAGATTGGAGAGAGCACAGGCTGGGCTGAGAGACATCTGCCAACCCCCAGTGTACAAATTCCATGCACCAGGCCTCTAGTCCATCTTATATTAAAGTAACTACTTAGGAATATCTTTTCTAACTAGCACCTGTGTTATTGGCTACTCCTAGTTCTGTGCAGTGTAGAGATGCTCCTATCCACCAATATACCTTCCAAATAGGGATCAAAGTTTATGGAGATAAGCTTTATGCTTGTAATAGGACAACAGAGCAGTGGAAATGTGGAGGCCTCTCTATACGAATAGGGGTTTCACTACATTCTGCCTTTGGTTTTAGCAGCACTGACATTATTTTATTAATGTCCTAACTTAAGATAATTCTCACATAGGATAGTTTTGGCTACTCATAGCAACAAAACAAATTGAACACAGAAACATGGTGAAATAATAAAAAAATATATCTTTGTTGATGGGAAGATGGATGTTGGCACATGGCTTGTTGGTTTATACTTTAGAGACCCCAGATGATATTATGGTATATTTTTTTCTGAGCCTTTTCCATCAAATTCTCAAGGCAGCCACTTTCAATTATTCATAATTAAGAAACACTTTTAAGTTATAAAGATGTTCTCTGAGAGAAATGCTGGCCACAACAATCACAATGTATAAAAAATCACAATATCTCTATCACTAATTGGGACATCATCAATAGGAAGCATATATTGGTAGATAGGACTATGGAAAAGAGATACTTGAAAGTGTCCTGATGCCTGTCAGTATCTGGAAGTCACTAGTATTATGATAAGTGCCTGATACAGAAGGAAGAATAAGTCATAATTCATGCACATAGGAAGTCATCACCTAGGGCAATGGCAGACATATAAAGAAGCCCTTTAGATATAAATAACAATTGCTATGACAAGACGTGCATAGATCATATAAGAATAGAGAAATAGACCTATAGACCTAAACTGATTTTGATGTTAATCTCAGGAAAACTTTTTGGATTAAATTCTCTAGCTACTTCTGAATGTGATTTAGGTAGAAAGAGTGATTCTGAAGACAAGAGTGCTGAGAAGGGCCTTGTACACAGAGTTACAATGTAGGCACAGACACCGAGGTGTGTTTAGGGCACAATAAACACTTAGTATTAGATCTTGGCCAGCACATCCTTGTTGAGAGACCAATTAGCTGGATCTCACCACTGCAGTGCACACCTTGAGAAAACTGAAGCTAAATATAGGGTTCAAGATAAAAGAAGTTGAGACCAAATCAAAAGTCTGGTCTTATGAACTGAGCCAGAACAAAACAATGGCTTATACTAGGGGAATACTAGTATAAGAGTTATATTTTCAATTCCTCAGGATACAAGCCCCAGAACGGATAGGTGAAGAAGCCGATTTGAAAACAAATAACTAGAGCAAGGGAACTTAACTCCCATTAGGGAATTTCCTGATTCAGTCAGTGATTTGAAATTGTTCAGAGTCCATAGATTGTGGGCATTAGTTGTGAGAATCTGGGGAAGGTGTAGACTTGGGATGACACCGTTCATTCTTCTCAGATCCTTAGAGGAGGTTAGAGAAGATCAGGACCACATTTTACCTGCCAAAACTGCAATGTAGATTTATTTGTATACATTATCCTGAGATTGACTCTAGAAACTGGCCATTGGCTGATAATAATATCTTTAATTTTAGTTCCATGGACTTCAGTTGGTACGTTAGATGGTTATAAATCTCTTAAAATGCGTTAAAATTGTCTTCTTAGTTCTATGTAGATGTTATCAGAAGTTCGTAAGATCCAAAGAGATCTTATCAGTTATTTAAAGAAGCTATGATAGAAAATGTTTAAAATCCACTGGTGAGACTCATTTGCTTTTTAGAAATCAGACTTACCATTTCTTATGTGATACAATTGAATTAGGTGACAAGTGAAAACATATGTATTAGTATAAATGAAGGTTATGTGTCCACACTTTTTTTTTTCTTTTCTCAGAGTCACGTGTTCCTTTGGTAGGTCAAAGCATGGTGGAAGCAGAGTGGACTCAAACCCTACATTAACGGCTTCTAGTGCATCTTGTAGACTCCTTATTGAGTGAGTACTTGTTATATATACCGTGTTGACATTTTTCTTGAAGATTTCTCTCAAAATACAAATTTGATTTTAGAATTTACAGTTTAGTTAATTGGGAAGAGGCCCAGGACAAGTAGTTATAAGTTAGGCCTAAAGGCCCTAGCCCAATACAAATCTGAAACAGTTTTGCTCTGAAACCAGTTCTTATCTGGAGTTCTGTTCAAGATGTTTCAAGGATAACAAATCTCTAGTTGAAAATTATATATGGAGTATTTGGGATCAATATTGTCTTATTTGTTCTCTCATATTAATAGACCCATGTTGCCCTGACTGGTTTGGCTCAGTGGATAGAGCTTCGGCTTGTGGATTGAAGGGTCCCACGTTTGATTCTAGCCGAGGGCATGTACCTTGGCTGTGGGCATATCCCCAGTTGGAGGTATGCAGGAGGCAGCTGATCAATGTTTCTCTCTCATCAATGTTTCTCTCTATCCCTCTTCCTTCCTCTCTGTAAAACAATAAATAAAATATATTTTAAATAATAATAATAATAATAATAATAATAATAATAGATCCATGTTTCCAGAAAAACCCTCAGCACAGTGGGTTCCAGAAATAACCTGGCTGAATGAATAACTTCTAAACTGTCAGAGAAAAGCAGTCTCTCCTCAGTGCCCTCCATAAGGGGAAGGACTCTGAAATTAAAAATGTTGTCTTCTTCTTTTTTTTAATGTCTTTTATTGATTTTTTATAGAGAGGAAGGGAGAGGGATACAAAGTCAGAAACATCGATGAGAGAGAGACATCGATTAGCTGCTTTCTACACGCCCCATACTGGAGTTGTGCCCAAAAGCAAGGTACATGCCCCTGACCAGAATCAAACCTGGGACCTTTCAGTCCGCAGGCCGACGCTCTATCCACTGAGCCAAACAGGTCTCTGCAAAAATGTTGTCTTCTAAGGTATTATTTATGGTACATTTCTCATGCCCTATGTTATTTCGGGAATATTTGGGATTCTATATTAGAAAAGGCTGTCTCTCTACCCTATCATGGTGAATTAGGCAAAAATCAAGAAAAATAATATTATTATTTTTATATGAGATGCTATAAAGAACCTCTCTGATTAATAAAATGTATTTGAGAATCCCTGGAAGACCCATCATTGATTATATTTCCCTTATCAATTTCTAAGGCCATAAGCATATTCAGGTAACAGGTCTAAGAATAAAGCTTAGAAGCAGTCACTATCGTCTCTGGAATTGTTATTACATGTCTATCCAGGTTGAGAGACAGACTCGGGACTTCTTAATGATCTTGGATATGCCTCCTTGAAATTCATCTTAATGCAATTAAAAGGCACTGCCTTCCTGTTAGTATGGGGACACATTCACAAATAACTCCATTATTATCATTTAAGGAGATATGAAATGCCTCTGTGGATGGAGTGGAATCTATTTAGTCTTATTCCAAACACAAGAGAGGATTCCTTTCCAAGACCACTCCACCTTATTATGTGAGTGTTCACATAATCCGCTCTGGTTGGGGGTTGTGGATGGAAGTGAAGTCTCCACTTTCTGGCCAGAGAATGTGGTTGCCCAGGTGAGAATCTAAGGCAATTGTAGAAATGCTTGTTGATGTGGAAGTACCAATTTCAACAAGTTTTTCCTTGGATGTTGAACCATCACAAAAAAGACAGTGCCAGGGAGAGGCCCAGACCCATAGCAGACTTATCATGAGTGAGGAGTAGATTGTGTTTAGATTTTAAAATGTTTTTTTTTCTGCAGTATAAGCCTACCCTCACTGAAACACAGAAGAGGTGTTGTTTTCAAAAGGAATTAGATCGTGAATAGTAGAGTAGGCATTTTTTAAAGCATGGTTAAAATAATAAAAAGAGGACAAGTATAGTTTGGGGACAAAATGAACAATTACATTTGACAGAAATACAGTGAGAAGATAATTAGCCAGAGGACTTAGATTAGAATGTTAGTACTGGATTCATACTCAATTGTTGGCAACAGATCTGTTGTAATGAGGTATTTATTAAGAAGAAAATTTAAAGTGAGCAAAGAATGCCAAATAAAAAAGGAATATTTTTTATGACAGTCTAGGTAAGAGTAATAACATCTATAGCAGAATGGAGATAGGAGAAAAGGAAAGGAAGAAATATATTTGAAAAATGTGGAAGAACAAAACAATTACTTGACTTGACAATAGATGTTGGGGTAAGGGAGAGAAGCTATAGTGAAGGTTGTTATAGTACAGGGACATCGTTAATTAAGTGATTTTATGCACTAGTCCATGCACCTAATATCTTTTGTATGGGATGCTCTCCTTTGGGCTTTACTGGTAAGCATGTAATTGATTTCAGAGGACAACCTATTTCTAAAATGGGATTGTCTTCTCGGGAGAAGATAGATTTGATATGTCACTAAGCTCTCACTTTGTCTCAATCCTGATTTATATTATATTTGAATAACCTCAACACAATCCATATCAACAATGTGATTCATGTCACTTTGTCTGGCTAACACATATGCATGCTGAATTGACATCTGTTTTCCATAAACATTTTCTCCAGGTTAGTTGGTACATGGAGCAAACATGCAGATCTCCTTAAATTCACAAATATTAAGGGAAGAAAAGTAAAGGAGATTGCTGAAAAATAAAGAGTGCAGGTTCTTCTAAAGCCATAATGTGACTGAAGTTTAAAATAATGTCAGAAACAAAAAAAAAATTAAGGGTTAAGAATATAGTTTGGAGGTAAGCACATTGGATTTTGAATCTCTAATCTGCCACTACAAGATTCTATAAAGCTCAATTTCCATCTTGGAAAAAAAAAATACCACCTGGAGGGTGTGTGACTAAATGGGCTCACAAAGTCCCTAGCACACTATATTTTCACCAAGGCGATTCTGTTACATGTTAGTCAGGTCATGCCACTTGTCTGATCAAAATAGCCCACTCGCTTGGCAATGTCAAAAAAGTCCTGACATGACTGGGCCCCTGGGATCCCTTGGGCCTAATGCAGACCGCTGACTCTCTTACCCTCGCTTGCTGAGTCCCAGCCATTCAGATCACTTGCTGCACCGAGATACACCAAGCTCTTTCCCACCCCGGCCTTCTCACTTGCTCTCACGCTAGGCTCCTTGCAAGAATGTTCCCAGCTGCCACCTGTGCAGTGAGGCCCACCTCCCTATTCTGGCTAACCAAACGACCCCCAAATACCTCCCACACCTCTAAGTTCTCCCATAGATGTTTCACCTTGTAAAACACACCTAACTTTCTGATTTATTTTGTTGGGCATCACTCCTTCATAGATGATAAGCACTATGAAAGCAGAGATTTTTGACCTGCCTTGTTCAGTGAGATAGAAAACTGCCTAGCACATTCTAGAAATTTACTATTTGTTAAATGAATAAATTCCCAGTATCATTATAACAGGAAGGTAATGCCCAAACAGGAAGAGCATCTTATTTCTCACCCAATGCTCTGTTCTACTGATATTAAACTGTTCACATGTGTCAGTCTGTTTCCCCACACGTCTCCTAAGCCTGCACTTTATGGAGGGCACTGCTTGGCCCTGAGCTACGTGAGCATGTAATATTAAAACAAACATGTAGCCGAGACAGGTTTGGCTCAGTGGATAGAGCGACAGCTTGCGGACTGAAGGGTCCCGGGTTCAATTCCGGTCGGGGGCATGTACCTTGCTTGCGGGCACATCACTGTGGGGCGTGCAGGAGGCAACTGATCGATGTCTCTCTCATTGATGTTTCTGACTTTCTATCTCTCTCCCTTCCTCTCTGTAAAAAATCAATAAAATATATTTAAAAAAAAACATGCATTCCAAATTAAAATTTAGTTAAAGATAAATAACAGTTGAAGAGCCCAAGCCAGACAAGGGCCTGAAGAGATATAGAAATTGCATGAGATTCTGATATTTTCAGTTCTTTCTGACTTTTTCCATTTAAAGTTTTCTCAATACAGAAATCTTTATCAGATAGTAATTATAATGCATTATAATCTAGCTCTTACCATATGCCAGACATTATTTTCATTCTTTACATGGGCCAACTCACTTAGCCCAGCAATAATATATGAAGAAGATATTATCATCATCCCCATGTTATAGATGAGGAAACAGGGAAGGTAAGAACCTTGCCAATATTACATAACTAGTAATTGATGGAGCTCCACTGCAATCCCAGACAGCCTGACTGGACAGACGGTGGCCTTAATTACATTGCAGTAGGCATATCATAAATAGTATTTTCCTACTAGTGTCCCTGTGCAGTAAATTTGTGCACATTAAAGGCAAATTAATTAGAGGAAATATTTTAATATTGCTCTTTGCCCTTTCTTTATAATAGAAGTGTCAGAGATGTAAGGAAATTAGTAAAATGTATATGAAAATCTTCCTCCTGTCAGAGTCGGGGTATGCTACAGGACCAGAGTCAAGTCCCCATCTACTCATGCATGCCTCGAAATCATGTGTGACCCAGACCTGGCCAGCCCCACCCCCACTGGGCAAGATCCAGACTCAGCTGACCAAACCTCCATCAAGCTCCAGATCTGGAACAGGTAAGGTGCTCAGTCTCAGGTCCCCTGGCTCGACGCCAGATGGGGGATGCGTCTCAGGTCCCCAGCACATGCCAGGTGAGGATGCAGCCTCAGGTGCCCCAGCTCGAGGCAAAGGCCATGGCGTGAGATCTCCTGGCCCGGCACTGGGTCGGGGACAAACCTTGGGGTCCCCTGTCCATTCCTACTGGGCAGGTGGTATGGTCTGAAATACCCCTATCAGGCTTGCTGGGTAGGGGGCATAATCTGAGGTTCCCCACCAAGCTCCACCAAGTGGAAAGCATGGTCCGAGGTTCCTGTCAAGTCCCGCTGGGGAGGAGGTGCAGCCGTAGGTCCCTGCCCCACCTGCATTAGCCTCAGGTCCCTGCTGATTGCTTCTTACGGGAACCCCACTTACACTGTGGGCACAGCCATCTTGTTGTGGGAACCCTGCCTCTGCTGTGGGCACAGCCATCTTGAGTTACAGGAATCCCATGTCCGCTGTGAGTACAGCCATCTTGTGACAGTGTGATGGTTATTTTGCATATTACCTATTTATTATATAGGATGGGTGTCAGGTGAGACATAGTTAACATTTCTCAGCTGAATCCTAAATGTTCATTTTTCCCTTCCATCCACTGGCATCACAGTGGGTGAATGTGACAGTTTGAAAGAGAGAGAGTGCAATAAGATAGGACAAGCCCTGGTTTTGGGGGGGGGGTGTCAGGGGATATACCTTCCTAGGGATAGCAGCTGTGTGACCTGGGTCAGATACTTCAGCATCTCTAGGCCTCAGTTTTCTCATTATAGAAAAATCCTGTTATTGGATGCAGTAACTCTTATGGTTTCCTACAGAACACAATCTATGATTCTGTAATACAACCAGAAAAGCCCTGTGTTGTTTGGCAGCCAGCAGCATGAATTTGAGAGCAATAGGGAATTTGGTTAAAGGATAGAGTCATCCATATTTCACTTTAAACTCAGATCAACCTCTCTGGGGGAATTTAAGAATTGGATATATATGGGAACAAACATGATCAAACATAACAGCTCTGGAATTATATCCCACCGCTGAAGTGTCAAGAGACTAGGAACAGCCAGGCAAAGACAGCCAGAAAATGAGCCCTTCCCCGACTCCTTGTCAACTGGAAATATCCAATCACCCTCAGAAAATGTGTTTCAAATGCGTAATAATGTTAATGACTTCCAGCTGCGCCTCTCCTCCCCACTTAGTCCCCATTGGCTCAGGAACCATTCACCTTTAAGAACAATAAGACATGGAGTCACTCTCATTTAAAAAGAAACAGAAGTATTCTTGATGGATATTTTAAGAGTTCAGGTAAAGTCCAATGGAGTGAACACAAGGGTCTTACCATTATAACGTCTGTCACCCTGAAGAAAATGCAAGGCTGGGGCCTCTGACTGTGGTGGAGGAAATGCTGGTTGGAGTGGGTAGCACCAGAGCTGTCTATATTCAGAGTGACTGGACTTTGGAGAAATGGGAACAAGGCCTAAGGGGCAGGACAGGGACAGATCAGCTCCAGTGTCTGAGCTGCTTGTCAGTGAGTCTGGGAATGAGCCTGGGAATGCTCTGTGTGGGAGAAGAGAAAACTCTCATTAGGTTGTTACCTGGGGCAGGTGTTGGAGAAGAGGACAGTGGACTTAGACACCTAGGCAAGAGCAATTGCACATTAAAGCTTGTCACTGTGAGCACACCAGACACTCTCAAATCTTAGACGTCTATGTCCTTTTTGAAAATGTTCTTTTGCTTGAGATCCCAGGTCAAGTCACAAGAGAAAATAGGAAAAAAGGAATGTTATGGTTTTCTCATATAATTTAGATAAATTTAGATAAAGGTGTCTGACACTATAACTTCTGTCATCAAACAGAAGCTAATATACATGGTGGGCCAAAAGTAGGTTTACAGTTATTCAAATAGAAAAGAATACAATATTTAATTAAAAATACTATGAGAATAAGCTCTATGTTTCCCATACTGGCAACTGTAAACTTACTTTTGCCCTACCCTGTAAGGTACCAATCAATATTTACAAAGAACTCTATAGTAATTATAAAAATGTTGCTTTATAATATAAAAAGATAGTGACCATTTCCTTATCCATCCAATATGAGAGGGTGGATTAGGCAGAGTCAATTGGTACATCAGTTGGAATGCGTGTGCTTCCCAAGAAGTGTCCGTGTCACGTCCTGAATTTAGGGAACTCCAGCTATAACCTACTTCACCAAATGCTTGTTCCCTCTCTTCCAGGATTTATCCCCGCGGCAGCTCATCTCTTACCTCTCACCACCCTTCATGAGATGTGGACGAGGACTCCTAGGTAAAGGCACTGAAGAAGTTAATTAGACAAGGTTGTAGCATCACACCCAGCACCTACCAGAAAGGAGGTGTCTCCCATTATAGGCGGTGATAATCACTACAAGAACATGCTTCAGAGTTGCTTACTTCTCTATTCCCCATGCCCAAAGCAAGTGATTAAAGATTATTCAGTGATTGATTATTCATTCAGCGAATGAATCAGGGAATACATAATTATCTTATGTACCCAACTCTTCACTCTAAAAAACAAAAAATACAAAAACAAATAAATAAAATAAAATAAATAAAACCTAAAAACAACTAATACAGACATTTTCTACTAGCGTTAAATGCCAGTTCCATTAGACAATAGACGTGAATGTTGTTAGTCCTCGTCTTCTTTCTAACTGCCTCCCTCCACACTCCCTAATCACACACTTTTTCTCTCTTTCCCTCTAACTAGCCATGTTTTCCACCACCTCCCTTCTATTGTCTGGTGAGATAATGGAGGAAACCAGAAAAACAAACAAAGAAACCTTATCTCTAAAACATTCATATTCTAGCCAAGTTGAGGTGAAATAAACTCAGAAAACTAAGGACGTCATCATAAAGAAAATGAGAAGTTATGTGTGATTTTTTTTCCTTTCTGTAATTTCCACATGGTTATCAGCACCTCTGTTTTATAGTGGATTTTGAGGCTATTGTACAGTGGAAACCTGGTTACAAAAACACAGATTTGCTTTCCATCATCACAACATGGACCTCACCAGGTGAAGATGCAATTTGTATTTTAAAATACACATTAAATTCCATTCCAATCCCCAAAGCAAGACTTCCCGGCTTTCCCCAGTCTGCCACAGATAGATCCTCGCTGCTTGAAGCAAACCTGATATATGGAAATCAGAATTCTCGTAAACTCCAAGGTGATTCTTTCCTTTACAGAGTACTCACCAAAATGTTCCCCAGAAATAGCTAGTTCCTCCTCTGCATTTAAATGATAATATGGCATACAAACAGGCCATCCACAAAGAAACTTGAACTCCTTCAACTATGCTTTGAAATGAAGTGAGGACAGGGATGTACACAGGAAGAGTGATTTCTATTTTCCAAAGTGTTGTAATAAATTATCACACTCCAATTAAACAATGGTGACTTCTAAAGACCCAATAGGGTGCTGGGGTTCAAGATTCAAGAATTATAAAAGACATAGGCTGTGCTTTCAGAAGCATATGCTTCACTACAGAGAGAGCTAGGTGAACATTTAGAATAGCGCATGCTCTGTCCCCTTGTTAAATACAAGACAACCAGCCCCAAATGGAGTTGCTTTGGCAAGCTCCACACCACTCAACTAAACTACCATTTTGTCTCTTGCAGAAAATAAATTTAAAACCTGTCTTTCAGAAATCTGCCTCCTAGACCACTACCTTCTCTTAAGGGAAGGGGACTTTGCAATATCCAACCTGCTTTTTTTGCCTAATATATATTTTTAAAAATATATTTTTTATTGATTTCTTAGAGAGAGAGGGATTGAGGGGGAGAGGGAGATAGAAACATCAAAGATGAAAAGATCATTGATTGGCTGCCTCCTGCATGCCCACTACTGGGGATCGAGCCCACAACCCAGACATGTGTTATGACCAGGAAATAAACCATGATCTCTTGGTTCATAGGTCAACTAAACCACTGAGACACACTGGCCAAGCTAGTATAACTTTATTGTTCCCTCTCGCTTCCGTCTACAAAAGTCTTTCATTTCCTATAGCTCCTCAGAGCTCCTTTCTCTCGGTTAGATTGGATGCTACTGATTCAAATGGATTTTTCCCAAATAAACTGAAAATTTTTAATATGCCTCAATTCATCTTTTAATAGGTCTGGGGTCAGAAGAGTGAACCAAAAGAGACCCCTGACAGTCCCCAAAAGCCATGAGCAACTGGGTGCATTACCTGCTGAACCCCTCACTGTTTACTCACTGGGGCATTTGGAGTTTTCCAACTGTAGTTGCACTTTTTTTTTTCTTTTCTTCTTTTTGGATTGTATCCATCCAGAACCTGAACCTGTATCAGACTGAGTCTGTGTCAGACTGAATCCCAGGACTGACCAGGTTCAACTTAGAAAGTGGACAGAATTTTGGATGGAACTAGTTTGTCCTAAACTGGACTGTGTCTCATGTGAGGCCTCTGGTGGATCAAATGTTGTTTTAAGGCAGGCTAACCTTAACAAAAATAATCTGGGATCGTAGTGGCCACAGAGGGTAACTTTTAACTTTGATAAGCTTATCCATTTATGAGGTGCCCTAGAGATAAAGGGATCTCAGCCAAACACTATAAAGGGTAGAGAAAAAATTAGTTTCTTCGTTTACAATTTCTGGGGACTAGCATGAGACCTGCTGGAACTCCCCACTAGCTCCAGAGTCTGCAGACGGGATCCTGAGAAGCAACAGACACGAGCAAAGGATGAGAATTCTTACCAAATATCAGCTTCCCCTTCTTTGTATCTGTGATCGCTGGTCCAGAGAGGAAGGTAAACTCTCATGTTTTCCCTATCTTTCCAAATTCAGATTGTAAGAATTAGGTCTTTGAATTGTAATTTGTGAATTTGCTTCTGGTTACCTATTGGTTATTAATCCTTTCTATTCCAAGGAGAGAGGGTTATTTTGTGTCTTGAGAACTTGGTTTGGCAACCACTAGGACCCCCAAAATACAGCTGGACAGAAATATGGATTGTATCCTATTTGTAGTTAGATATGGTTGTACATAAATATGAGTTTCACTCCACAAAGCTCATTTAAGTGTGCGAATTTAAAAAACAGCATGACTTTAGAGTTATCAGCTTAAATATCATACTTTTATTCCACTTAGCTTTACTAAAAGTCAACTGAGCTCATGTTATCTCAGTTACAGAAATTGTCAGCAAGAAAGATAATTTAAGATGATGGTTAACTCTCTCATAAAATTAGCATTAGTGATCTATAATAATAAATGCTTAATATGCTATTTAGACCGGACAGCTGACCGACCTTCCAGACATCATTTCAGATGTCCTTCTGATGAAGCCACAGTGGTGGGGACTGAGGCAGAGGCAGTTAGGGGCAATCAGGCAGGCAAGTAGCAGTTAGGGTGATTAGGCAGGCAGGCAAGTGGTTAGAGGTGATTAGCCAGGTCATCAGGCAAGCTGTTAGGAGCCAGCAGTCCCAGATTGTGAGAGGGATGTCCAACTGCCAGTTTAGGCCCAATCCCAGGTAATCAGGCCAAAACCGGGAGACAGACATCTACCGGGGTCTGGATTGTGAGGAGTCTGGATTGTGAGAGGGTCCAGACCAGACTGAGGGACTGTCCCCCCCCCCCCCCGACATGTATGAATTTCATGCAACAGGCCTCTAGTCTAAACACAGTTATTAAGAACAAGTAAATTAAATAGATATAAAAGTTTTTAAACAAAAATTTTAATAATTATTCTTTACGATAAACTATTTAAAAATAGTTTCATAAATATTTGGTAACCCCAAATCTTAAAGTTTCTCTATAGAAATTAGTCAAATGATGGATAACCATTGAATATCTATCTTTTCCAAAAAAGATAAAGCTCTGAAATATTAATTATTGAACACCGACTTATTCACTTTTGGATTTCTTTTACAGAGAAACTAGATTTAATTAGGTTTATTTGGGCAAGCACATTTTGTGCCACATTGAAAAAATTACTATGAGAAAAAATACATTTTGAGAAATTATGAAATGTATTTATAAATTTGCCAATCCAAATAATGCTACTGTAAAAGACAGTCCACAATTGCTTACTCCTTTCTTTTCACTAAGAATTGAGGATTCTAAGGGTAAGAATTCTAATTAATATATACATTACCAAATTACATAGAAATAATAACTGTGATAGGAAACAACTCTGTATGGAAAGAAGTAAGGAAAGTAAAATAACTGACATGAGAAAGAAAAAAACATGGAATAAAATATAAAAGAGTTGTAGAAGGTTTGTGAAAAAAGAATCATGGGAAAGGAATTTTACATGTGGTCTAGCTAAGATTGAAATGGGTTTATTTATGTTTTTAAATACTGACTTTTTATATCAAAGTCCACTGTTTTAAGATTGGAATCTAGTTTTCTCTCTGTTAAAAGACAGTTTTATTGGATTAGTGGTTTGTTCTACATAAAAGATAGTGAAAGTTTTGTTTTAAATTTTATGCAATCCACCTAGAAAGCAAAGATTTTATGTCTTTACCAAAATAATTTACTGTTTTTGCACTGCTTTGTTCTGAAGCTGTGGTATAGTTTAGATTCTAATTAAGTACACATACAACCTAGGGTCCTAAAATATCTGGTATATTTCTTTGGTACACCATTGTCTCTGTATAGTATCATACAGATGGTAAATAACAAATGTGACTTTCCTAATTAGTTGATTATATTGATCTTCTCAACAGTTATGTGAATCCCTTACATTCCCTCCTTGGCTCTCTAATGGAGATATCAAATGCCAGTTGTTAATTGCCTGAAGTAGCCAGCAAGAACAAACCTAGTTGAATCCTCCAGCTCAAATGCAAGTTTTTAAAAAAAGTCTACACACACAAATCAGTAGGGCTAAGTCATTAACTGATACTTAGTAGAATGGACCTTGAAGTAACACAAACCTGTTTCTCTTACTTCCTAGCTATACAATTTTGGGCAAGTAATTTTACCACAACTATCCTTAATTTCATCCACCATGAAATAGAAATTATAATAAATATATTTCTAAATAGATTTTGTGAGAATGAAATTAGAGCAGTTTGATAAAGCACAGTGCCTGGTACACATAAAGTGGTTTGGAAAACATTATTGTAAATCTTTGAATTATTTTATTCTTAACATTGTGCTGTCTAGGATTGTGCCCTCTGATAACACACTAGGCGCTCAAGAGCATGGATTGAAAAGAATCTTGGATTGAAGGAGAACCAAGATTCTTTAAAGGCATTGCCAGGGCCATTCTTTGCCCAGCCCTACATAAGTGGAATTAGGTATCAGTTTCCACCATCTGCACATGACTTTTTTGCTCCTTCCCTTGATGAATATTCCTTCCTGCTCTAGAATCTTATGCCTGCATGCATTTCCCCTTGATGAAAAATTACTTTTATATCCTTTGTACTATTATTCTCCGTTTATTTCTCCCTTACAACCCCCTTTTCTGTCTCAAAGGACTCTGGGTGCTGACTTTTAAAGACTGAATTGTGTATTCTGTTTTGCCCTCTGGCTTCCAGTTGGGTTTGGACAGTGGAAGGCACCACCAGCCAGAAAGAGAAGGAGAGAAGGAGGGAGACTCCAGAGAGAGGCTCTCTCTGTTCTCTCCCTGTTTTATCATCACGGTCTGGCAGTGTATCTCTTCTCCACACCCCACCCTTGCCCACCCCGCAATACACACACTTCACAGACAGCTCTCTTCCTTGACCTTTGGCCTCAGGAGTGATAGTGGCCTCTTGCTATTAGTCCCAGGAACCTCCATGCCTTTTGTTGATTTCCTTAATGCTGTTCTGGAAATAATTTTATTTGTTTCTGCTGGGAAGCTGGCTAGTTGTCTATTTTCATTTTCATATAAGTGTCATTTTTTTTGGTCTATCCATCTATTTATTTAATGATCCACTCAAATTCACATATAACAATTACTATGCTGAGACATTGGGAAACAAATAAGAAACAGAAATTGGAGATAGTGTAGTGGGGCCTGAACCCTACTGTGGAACTGCAGAATATCCAGAGACTACCGACTCTCTAGTTTGCCTGAGAACTACTTGATCAGTTGCCTTGATGGAGCTGTAAGTGAATATGTAGCTAGATAGCAGAGAATAGGATTAGGACTCATACTTACAGGCAGGATCTGTATATTCTGCTCTCTTCCCTCTAAGTCTAAGACAACACACACATACACACACACACACACACACACACACACACACA
>PVJN01046622.1:0-16356 GCA_004026805.1 Lasiurus borealis
CGAGGAGATTTATTAGCAGAATGTTTTTAATTGCAGGCCCAGGCAGACAGGCAGGTAGGAGGGCGGCGGTGCCCTTAATGGGCACGTCTCGTGTGTTCCTCTCTCTTTTTTTCCTTTAAAAATGATATATGTCCCATATTTTTATCGATTCGGGAGGATCTGTCGTGAGTTACTGCGGCCGGCGTGTGACATCAGAAATGGTCCCCAGCCTCCCTGAAGTAGTGGGCCCCCCGCGGCACCCGAAAGAAGGTGGCTGGTCAGTCCTGATAGTCAGTTTTGTGTTATTTTTTTAAAAAATATATATTTTTCTTTTTTTTTAATATATTTTATTGATTTTTTTTACAGAGAGGAAGGGAGAGAGTTAGAAACATTGATCTGCTGCCTCCTACACACCTTCTACTGGGGATGTGCCCACAACCAAGGTACGTGCCCTTGACCGGAATCGAACCTGGGACCCTTCAGTCCGCAGGCCGACGCTCTATTCACTGAGCCAAACCGGTTTTGGCTTTAATATGTATTTTCCTTAATGTCAGAGAGGCAGGGAGAAGGAGAGATAGTAACATCAATGAGGAGAGAAAATCTTTGGTCAGCTGCCTCCTGCACGACGCCCCACACTGGGGATCGAGCCCGAAACCCGGGCACGTGTCCTGACCGGGAATCAAACCACGACCTCCTGCTTCATAGGTCGACGCTCAACCGCTGAGCCACACCGGCCGGGCCTAACAGCCAGCTTTGGAAGCGAGAGAGGCCTCGGGGGAAGAGAACGCCACGAATAAGACAAACCTGCAGATGGCTAAAGCTGCTCGTATTTCAATCAAAACCTCCAAGTCCATGACAGGGAAATCCTTTCGGGGGTAAAAAAAATGACAAAATAGGCCTCTGGGGACAGACCGTGGGCCACGTCGTGCGTGAAGGACGCTGCTCAGTCCCGTCGGGCCGTGGGAATTCACAGGGAGGGAATTCACGAGACGGGAGAACGCGGCAGAGAATTTAGCCGCCACTGGGGCTGACACCACCCAGCTCCCTGCCCATCGGTCCAGCCTGTGACTCTGCCCCTCACTGCCCCCTCAGGACCACACCCAGACCCCATCACAGAGCGCAGAACAGCCACTAGTATCCACAGGCCTTTCTTTCCCAAAGGCTGTAGCTTCTCAAACACGATTGATTCCCGGGTTTTCGAACCCCTGCCTCCATTGTTTAGTTACCACGTTAATTCTCCGAAAACACCTGAGACGCCTTGAGCTCATCCTTGGCAAGAAGTCACCAGCCACAGGACACCAGCACAATAACCAAGAATTTCAGTCCGCCACCACCACTTCGAAAGCGAGCACCAAATGCTCTCAACTCCCCCCTCCCACTCCCCCTACCTCGTACCCCTTTCCCCCCTACCCGCCCTCCCGTTAACCAGGCAGACACAGCGGTTAAAAACTCGTTTCTCTTCCCCAAAACAGTCACTCGCTAAATTCAATTCATTGATTTGTGTGTGTGTTTTTTTAATAAAAAAACATGTGCCTGTAGGGACATAACCTTGACCAGATTGCTGGTATTTAGTTACTGTTTCGTGGCTGGTTTTGCCGTATGATACACTCAGCCACCGCCGGAAAACTCCCTAAGTATTACCGAGGCTCTTCCACAATCCGGGGTGATATAAAAACGGGTGTTTTATTAACAAAACACATCGGTGCTTCCGGGGGCCTCTCTTTTTGGGTTCAGTGTCCATATTTCCTACTGCTTCCCTGAGATACTTAGGTATTTTCTCTAAGTTCTGCTGTAACGTGAATCCCCTCCACGTGAATTCCCGCAGTCCGACGGGACCAGTGGTTCTTCTCAACCTTTTTTAATGCTGTGACCTTTTAACACAGTTCCCCATGTTGTGGTGACCCTCAATCTTAAAATTATTTTCGTTGCTACTTCATCACTGTAATGTTGCTACTGTTAATGAATCATAGTGTAAATATCTGTTTTCCAATGGTCTTAGGCAACCTTGCTAGCAGTTTTCAACCTGTGGGTCGTGACCCACAAGTTGAGAACCGCTGCTGTAGAGCCTAAGACCATCAGAAAACACAGATACAGTATTTACGTTATGATTCATAATCGTAGCGAAATGACAGTGATGAAGTAGCAACGAAAATAATTTTAAGATGGGGGGTCACCACCACATGAGGAGCTGTGTTAAAAGGTCACAGCGTTAAAAAAAGGTTGAGAACCACTGGACGGGACTGAGCGGCGTCTCCAGGCAGGGCCTGGCTCCCTGGCTCTGAAATACGGGCTGTGGCAGGAAGACCCACCCTCAGAAGGCCGGCATTCCCGTCCCTCCCCTGTCACCTACTGGGTTACGTGATCTTGAATTTGCCTCTTGCCCCTCCAACGTCCTCCTCATGAGCCTTAAATAAGAAGGAAAGAGAAAAAAAAAAAAAAAAAGCAGAGGTGTTTTCAGGAAGCTCCAAACCATGCCGTGAATGCAGAGGCATTTGGTGATTAACAAGCTCTCCTTTGTGAACTGTGTGCTCGGGTTAGTGCGTGGTGTGCGGACACAACAGGAGCCCTGATTTCTCTCTCTCTCTCTCTGCACCCCCCCCCCCCAGAAGTTCATTCTTCCTATTTGCCACCTCTCTACCGAGCAACACCACAACACCCTCAACCTGGGAATTCTGGGGAACATTCTCTGCCTGTTCCCCTCCTGCAGCCAGAGTTGCTGTTGGCAACGCGTAGCCAGGCCAGGCCAGGCCGGGCCCCCTGCCTCTCACCGTCAGACGCCACGCACGCTACTTGCTCCTTCCGCCAGAACAATGAGCACTCGCCCGGCTTTACCCGGGGAGACGTGCGGTGCGCGGTCGGTATGAATTATAGATGTGTCTGCCCACACGGACTTGCCCAGCCAGGCAGAGGTTGGGGGAATTTCATTCTTTCTCGGTTCCTGACGGTCCCTCACGCATCTGCACTTAAACAATGTCATCTCGCACACGTTTCGGCTGTGTTATTGTGCCCCTGCTCGCACACAATTCGTCTAGGAGGCACTTGAAGTTGATTGGGGGGGCATTTCTGGCGTATCCCTGTCCCCTTTCCCCCGGGAAAATCTGTGACCTTTCTGAATCAGGAGGAAATGGGGGTTTTTAACCCCAAATGAACAAATGAACACAGTACCATTTCCTGTGCGTGTATGTGTGTGTGTGTGTGTGTGTGTGTGTGTGTGTGTGTGTTGCTTGCATACAAGTTTATTGTCACAGACACATCCTTTCCTCTGCTGGCCGGGACCTTCCGTGCCTTTCAGCAAAGCGACGTGGAAATACACAGAGTGGACCGTTAAGACGCTCTGCTCCGAATGGGCCTTTGATTGCTTCCGCGGCTCCGTATTCGTTTTAATGAGCAGCCGGAGGAAACGCCAGGGCGTGCGGCTCCATATTCGCTTCATCGACTCCCTTCACTCGAGCTGGGAGGGTCTCTGCGTTGGAGAGGCCTATGCACTGGCTTCCAGAAAAGTCTCCGGGTGCACATACACCAGCGGGTATCTTTCCCCGAAACGACATGAATCACCGCGGAACAGAGCCATACAGAGCCGGCACGGTGGAGAGAGGAGCTCAGAGCCCGCCCTCCCTCGGAAGCTGATGTGGGCGCCCATGGACAGTCCCCGGGGAGCAGACCCCACGGCAGTGGCCCTGATGGGGACTTTCCCAGGAACAGCCTGCCTTTCCCCCTCCACCCTCTGCCAGAGAGCGGTGGAAACCTGTTTACCCACTGGCTTTGTTCTGCTCTGGGTCCCAACATGATGGGGGGGATAGGGACACTCCCTAGGAACCAACTGGAGGGAACCCCACAAAGGGTTCCAGGGGGAAGAGGGTGCAGCCCTCCAGGTCGGCAGCCCAGGGACGGGTTCGCTGTGGGTGCCGCCGCTCTCCCCGGGGAAAGAACGCTCCAGCCGGGGTCCCCCAAGCCTGGAACCCGGAGGCTGTCACATCCTGGTTCCGAGAAGCAACGAGAAGGACAAGAGGAAGGTTCCTGACTGCGTGGAGTTCTGTGTGTGTGTGTGTGTGTGTGTGTGTGTGTGTGTGTGTGTGTGTTTGTTGTTGTTGTTGTTTTTTAATATATTTTATTGATTTTTTACAGAGAGGAAGGGAGCGGGATAGAGAGCCAGAAACATCGATGAGAGAGAGACATCGATCAGCCGCCTCCTGCACACCTCCCACTGGAGATGTGCCCACCACCAAGGTACATGTCCCCGACCGGAATTGAACCTGGGACCCTTCAGGCCGAAAGCCGACGCTCTATCCACTGAGCCAAACCGGTCTCGGCTCTTTGTTATTTCTTTATGGTTTTTTTTTTTCTGCATCAGAAGAAAATAAGCTGGGGTATCTTCCTAGTCCTACATCCCAATTTCCTTCACCTCGGCCCTTCCTCCTCCTCCTCCTCCTTCTCCTCCTCTCCTTTTCTTTTGAAAAATCGCGTTGTCTTCCTCTAATCCCAACCAGCCAAGGCGAGAGGGCGGCCCGCAGGCCCGTGGCAAGCACTGATACCGCAGAGGTCTGATAAATCAGCGGAAAATCAATACCTGCACCGCCGTAGCTTCTCCTGTGCAACCGGATCGCCAGGGGACAGAGCTAATGCTTTCTCTCCACCACCGGCCCCATTTTTCTGTCGTGGGGGGGGGAGAGGGGGGCACGGGGAGCGAGGGGGGAGAACCCTGCTTAGGAAGGAATGGGCCATCTTAAGTTGCTGAGTAAGGGTTTCAACTACCTCATTTTATTACGTTACAATTGACATACCTTCCCTCTGGAAATGTTTGCAATTAATTAATTAGCCGTAATCTTCCCCCGGGGACTAATTTAATGAATTCTCTCCAATTCTCACTTAAAAAAAAAAAAAAAAGAGCTTAGATGTATCCAAGCTGCAAATGTGCGGATGGCTCCAGAGTGCACTTGGAGAAATCAAGGGCTCCCGCTATTAAGGGGAAGTGTTATCACTAAATCAATCAGGCGATGAGAACCATCACTCTCAGTCTAACCAGGGGCACTTCCCGGGGGTTGAATGCGGGGTTGCCCCTGGCCCAGGGGTCTTCGCTGGGCGTGCTCCTGTTCAGAAAGGGGCTTGTCCTGTTTATCTGGGGGTGCGGGGTCGGGGAGAGCCTGCGTTCCGTTTGATGTGAGGCTTCTTTAAGCGCCTCCCCAGTTCTGCAGAACCCCAGAAGAGAGAAAGGAGAGCCAGTTGGAGATGTTTTCGCTCTAAAGGGGTGCCTTGCAGGGGGGGGGGGCGGTGCCAGAGGCAAATGTGCCCCCTCTTGGCCTGGCCAGGACCCAGGGCAGGGGGGCTGTCCCTAACCTCGGGGCCAGACGTTTTTGGGGTTCAGCTCGAAAATAAAACTGAGCCCTTGGACCCATCCTCCCCGGACTCCCCTCCCCGCGCCCCATTCCTCCCGAGGGGCCCTGAGGGCCTGGAAGAGCGTTTTGTAAGCCATAGGGTGCAGTGACCCCGAGAGGAGAAGGCCAGGCGTCCTGGGGTCGCTGGCCTGAGGCTCCCAAAACCTGGGCTCGCCTGGCCTTGGGGCAGCAGCTCCAGAAGCGCCAGCCCTCTCCGCGGGCTGCAGGCCCTGGACGGAGGTGGCTCCGGGCCTGCGGGTTGACCCTTCCGGGGTGCAGACTCCACCGCGCTCTCGCCCACCGGAGCGCTTTCCCTGGGCGCGCCTGGAAGACGGGGCCCCTTCCCGGGCCCCAAAGCGCTCCCTGGCCCATCAGTGCCCCCTGGAGGGCCCCCGGGACGAAGGGGGTTTGGTCAGACCCCCAGGCCCCGCTGGGTGTCCGGGCTCCAAGCTGAGCAGGGGCCTCTCCAGCGCGGCTCGCCAGCGCCACCCCCAGCGGAGCGCAGCCGCTGCAGCCCGGCCCGGCCCCGCGCCTGCAGCCGGCTCCCGCTTCCCCGTGGACGCGGCGGGCGGTGCGCGGAGCCGCCCGGCCCAGGGGGTGCGCCCCGGCGTCTCAGCCCCAGGTCGGCGGGTGCCAGGGGTCAGGCTGGGCGCGTTTCCAGGGAGGTTCTGGGGGCGCCTGGACCTGGGCCTCGAGGGGGGCGCTCTTTGGCCAATTCAGGGGCCAGAGGAGCCCGGAGTCACGGCCCTGGCAGAGGTCGGGGCGTGGAGAGCCTCAGTCCGGCTAGATTTGGGGAGACCGGGGAGCAGAGCCAGATCCCCGGGGACAAAGACAGGCGGGCCAGCTCGGTTCACCCACCCACGCCGCCCAGCGCGGCCCCGGGGGATCTCGGGGGGCTGGGGGCGCGAACAAACTTTGCTGCTGCGGCGGAAAGGGGCGGGGGTCCCGGCAGGAGCCTCGCCCCGGAGCCTCCGCTCTCCTCCACCTGCCGCTGGGCCGCCGCCGCCCAGCCCGCGCCCGCCCCCCGCTCCCTCCCCGCCCCGGCGCGCCTCGCTCCGTTCCCTTCGCCTCCGCTCTCCTCTCCCCTCCGCCTTCTCGCTCCCGCACGTCTCCCCCACTTTCCCCCGCTTTCCTCTCCGGCGCCTCCTTTTGTGTTCTCCCCTCCCTCGCCGCCTCGCCCGCTTCCAGCCTCCTCCGCGCTGCGCCCGGGGCCTGCGGGTTCCCGCGGGGGCGGAGGCGGGAATCCGCTGCCCGGGGAGGCGTCCCTCCTACTTCTCCCGGGTCGTTTTGGAGAGGTGGTCCGTGCGCGCGCGCGCGAATGCCAAGCCAAAAGGGGGTCGGACCCAGCAGCGCCCGGCAGAGAGGGTCGGGGATGTTGACACCCCTCGCCGCCAGCCGCACCGACCTCCCCGAATAAGGAGCAAGTGCGCGGGGTGCGCGGGGGGGAGAGAGTGCGCGCGCGCGCGCACGGGCTGGCGGCGCTCGGCGCGTTGGGTGGCCCGGGGCCCCACCAGGGCCCGCGGGCCCGCCCGGCGGCCCGGGATTACCGTGACGTCACGCTGAGCCTCGGGCCACCCCGGACCCCTCTGGAGCCGCACCGCCGCCGCGCGCCGCGCCTCGCCTCCCCGCGCCTCCCCGCCGCGCGCCTTTGGGAACACGCGCCCTCTCCCTTCCCCGGCTCCTCCATGGGCCCTCCTGCCTCCCGGACCTCGGCAGCCGGCGGAGCGCCTTCCGGAGCGCACGGCTCGGCGGCCGCTCTGCCCCGGGCTCTGCCGCCAGGAACGCCGAGCGCGCGGAGGACCCCACGCTGGGCACCCGCCGCCGCATAAGGAACCACCGAGGCGGCAGCGCGCCGGGCTGGAGGCGCGGGATCGCGGGGAACCCGCTGCAGAAGAGGGAGGCGAGCCCGGGACAGACACCATGGCCTTCCCGCACTTCGGACACCCGTACGGCAGCGCTTCCCAGGTAAGGGGCGCCTCCTGCGGGGGGGGGGGGATGGAGGGGAGGCGACGGGATGGAAGGGGTCCCCAGTGCACCCGCCTGTCCCTGCGCGCCCTCCTCTAGGAGGAGTCTCGCGGGAAGCCAGAGGCAGCAGGGACCCAGGTAACGTACCGCAGTCCACTCTGCCAGCCTGAGGTCCGAGCCGGGAAGGTTCCCCTCCCGCAGCGCAAGCTGCAAAAGCAGGTGACCCAAGCAGGTGATCCGACCCTGGGACCCTCTGACCCTGCTGCGCTCAGGAGCGAGGTGGGGTCTCGGAGAGCTTCCAGAGAGGCCTCCTTACGGTACAGACAGACAGCCAGGTGGCCAGGAGGGTCGCAGGAAAGGACACTTCCAGTCCAGGACGCTGTCCGGCTGCTGTTCCGTGTTGACCTCTGTTCTTATCTCTCCCTCCCCCGCCCCACCCCACTTCCTTGGGTCCCTCCACGCTCCCAGCTTCTGGTTCCTTCAGTTGCACAGGCCTGTGCGGGTGCTTGTGCAGGGACCAGGCTTTCCTGGAGAAATTCTGGGGACACCCACCACTGTTCTCCAGTTTCTCTCCCCAGTGCAGGCTATATTTTCCCGGGGTCTAGTCCCTGCAGGACCTCTGACCCACTTGGTGACCTTGGACAAGTCTGTGTAGGGGCGTCTGTCTGCGTGCGACGTGATGAGGGTCCCCAAGGCCAGCTTCCTGCTGCCTCTGCAGGGCCCTGTGATGGGGAAGGGGCGGGGGTCTGCCAGGGGACCAGCGGAGTGGATGTCAGCACGGCCAGACCCCGTGGGAACCTGAAGCCTTGGCAGCGGCTCAGGAGGGTCTCCGAGGGCCATTTGGAGGTATCGAGTCTTCAGACCCTTCCTGCTCAGAGCTCAGCAGCAGGCTCAGCACGCGCTGGCATGGAGGGGATGCTGAATGAAGGAGCGATCCCGTGTTCGGGTCTCTGACCTCCCATGCCTTCTCTCTCCCCCACTTCCCCACAGTTCCTGGTGTCTGCCAATCCCAGCGCCACTTGCTGCGAATCCTCCCCGCGCTCCGTCCCCGATGTGGCCTCGGGCTCCGCCCCGGCACCCACCGCTGCGCTCTGCTTAGCACCCTACGACAGCCGGCTGCTGGGCAGTGCCCGGCCGGAGCTGGGCACAGCCCTGGGCATCTACGGAGCCCCCTACGCGGCCGCTGCAGCTGCCCAGAGCTACCCCGGGTACCTGCCCTACAGCCCGGAGCCGCCCGCGCTGTACGGGGCGCTGGTGAGTGCCAGGGCTGGGACCTGGGTCTGAGTGCCAGAACTCACCGCCCGGGGGGGAGGGACAGAAGCCCCAGCAGCTTCGGGGGAAATCCACGGTGACACCTCCGGGCAAAATGTAGGAAGGACGCCCCGCTCCCAGGACAGGCAGTGGTTAGGGCTGTGGGAAGGTGGAGAGTCCATCTCTGCACCACGTTACAGTTTGCAGAAGTCCATGCTGATGTTAGAAAACATTTGCATCTCTCTTCACACACACACACGAGGTAGGCAAGTCCTGACTTTCCTCAATGTACAGCTGAGGGAGCTGAGGTCAATACCTTACCCAGAGTCACCCAGATATCCAGGGTCAGGGAAACTGAGGCAGGGAAGTCCCCCAGCTGGTGGGGGGAGGGGAGAAGGGAGGAAGGGAGGGATACGCAAGTGCTAACAGTAACCCTAACTGCCAATATGTAACTACAGCTGATGCTGCACCAGGAATCCTGCCCAGCGCTCTTCCTCAGTAGCCCACAGGGACTCTTAGTATCACCCCATTCACCCAGGGGAAACCGAGGCAGGGAGTGCTTAGCAACCGTTCCCAAGACCGCACCGCGCCCATGCGAGGCAGCGGGTCCTGGAATGTAACTGAGACCAGACTCCCCCGAAGTTTTACACCCTGAGCAACTGCCCCGCCTGCCTCGTCTCCTCCCCAGGTGCAGGGAGAACTGAATCCTTCCTCCCTCCCCCTCCAGAACGCGCAGTATGACTTTAAGGAGGCTGCAGGAAACTTCCCGCCCAGCCTGTCACAGCCGGGAGCCTATTACCCCTACGAGCCCACGCTGGGCCAGTACTCCTACGACCGGTAAGGTGGGGGGCGCCCCCCGTCCACTGCCCTGGGAGGGCTGAGCTGGGCAGTGAGCGGGGAAGAGGGAGGAGCCGGGAGGGGCAGGAGCAGAGCCCATTTCCCCGGCCACACACCCCCCTCTCCTGCCTGCGCCCCAGGACCGAGAGCCGGGTTCTCCCTCCCGCAGGTACAACGCCGCAGCGGCCGTGGAGTTGAGTGGCGCCGGGCGCAGGAAGAACGCCACGCGGGAGACCACGAGCACGCTCAAGGCCTGGCTCAACGAGCACCGCAAGAACCCCTACCCGACCAAGGGCGAGAAGATCATGCTGGCCATCATCACCAAGATGACCCTCACCCAGGTGTCCACCTGGTTCGCCAACGCGCGCCGCCGCCTCAAGAAGGAGAACAAGATGACCTGGGCGCCCAAGAGCAAAGGCGGGGAGGAGAGGAGGGCAGAGGAAGGGGCCGAGCAGTCGCTGGGCTGTCTGCGGGGCGACACCAAAGGTACCAGCAACGGGCACCACCCCAGCTGCCTGCTGCCTGCTGCCTGCTGCCTGCTGCCTGCGGGGTAGCTTTTGTGGAAGGCACTGCTCGCTGACCCTGGCACCTGCCTCCCCTGCAGGCCTCAGGGCTGTGCCCGCCGTTACCCTGTGCACCTGCATTCCCTTCAGTCCTCAGGGCTGTGTCTGCTGTACCCTCTGCACCTGCATCCCCTGCAGGTCTCAGGGCTGTGCCCACTGGTGCCCTCTGCACCTGCATTCCCTTAAGTCCTCAGAGCTGTGCCCGCTGGTACCCTCTGCACCTGCATTCCCTTCAGTCCTCAGGGCTCTGGTCACTGGTACCCTCAGCACCTGCCTCCCCTGCAGTCCTCAGGGCTGTGTCCGCTGGTACCCTCTGCCCCGCCTTCCCTGCAGAACCAGCTTCTTCTGGACTCTAAAGAGTCACCCCTGCAGGCCCTTCCTGGCCGCCTAAGCCAACGCAGCCCCCCAGTTCCCCTCTCTGGCCAGCCCCCTCTATGTCCTTCGCCAATCGTAGCACTGGGACCCCTTGAAGAACCCCAGGGCCCCCAGAAGCCCTTCCCCCCTCCCGAATGAATGCAGAGATGTGGGGCACATCTTTAGTGCCTGCTGCATTGCATCCTACACACCAGCCAGCAGTGCGGGTGGAAGCGCGGTAGAAATTCTCCCTTTGCCTTTATAGGGTGGAGAGGCAGGTGGGTTTGCCTGGCCTGGGGGCGAGTGGGGAGGAGGAGGGTGGGGTCAAGGCTGGGGGGGCGGGGCGCGTTCTCTCCCGGGGACCAGGGTGCAGGCTGGTGCGGTCCATCTGCTGGATGACTCCCAGAATGCCCCGGGGCAGGGCGCATCTCGCTAAAAGCTTCTGGGGCCGGGCACTCCCGCGGATTTCCCTGGGGGCCCGGCGCTTTTCTCACTCCCTCCTCGCGCCCCGCAGACCTCGCCATCGCCGCCAGGAGCCGGGAGGCTGGGGGGCTCCGGCTGAGTGACCTGGAGGACGTGGAGGAAGAGGAGGAGGAGGAGGATGAAGAGGAGGAGGCCGCGGTCACAGCTCTGGACAGGCTGGCGGGGTTCCACCAGGGCGCGCAGGCGCGGCCCACCCCGTGCGCCTCCGCGGCTCCCCTGGGCCGTCCGGAGCGCGGGGAGTGCGGCTTGGGGGCGCCCCTCTTCTCTTTCAATGCGCCCCCGGCCCCGGGAGACGCTGACTTCCTGCGGCGGGCGGAGCCGGGGGCCCCCACGCTCACCACGCGCTTCCCCTGCAGCCAGAAGACGCGCATCTGGTCCCTGGCGCACACGGCCACGGCCCGCGCGGCTCCGGGGGCGCCTCCCAGCCCGGGGCCCCGGCCGCCCAGCCCCGAGGGCCGCCTGGTCCTCCGACAGCCCGCCGGCTCGGGCGGGGGGCGACCCCCGGGCCTCAGAGACTCCGCGCCCCGGGACGAGCCTTGCCGCGTCGCCAGAGCCCTCGGAAAGCCCGCGTTGGCGACGCAGGGGCTGCCGCCCCTGAGCTGCGCGCGGTGCCCGCGGCGGAGGGAGGCAGCAGGGCCTTGCCAGTACCCGTCGGGAGCAGAAGGTAGCGGGCCCCCAATGGCGCTGGGACTGTGTCCAAAGGACCCCCCTGCCCCTGTGCTGCCCGCCCGGCCGTGCCATTCCCTCTCTCGGACGCTTGCGCACGGCCGGGGTTCCACCGGGCACGAGATTGGCCCAGGGCTCTCTTAGACACGGAAGCTTGGAGAGAATAATCCTAGCATCCCCTCGTTTTAAGGCCAGATAAATAGTAATAAGCTCCGAGTGAGAGTCACTGAAGAGATGAGCAACCCACCCCTCTGCACTGGCACCCAGCGACCTGCCAGGTGCACCAGGCGGGCACCATCACCGCCTCTGGCACAGGTGCCCCGGCCCCCTGCTGCCTGCCCTGCAGAGGGGGTGGGCAGGGAGGCCCTGCCATGCTTGTAGCAAGGGTTTGACTTTGCAAGGCCAGGGCTTAAGAGAGAAAGAGAGTTTCCAATCCTCGATGCTGCAGCCGGGAGTTGGCAATGACCTTGGAGCGCCCTCAGCCCCAAGATCACACCCCTGCGCAGGGTGTGACTGCCAATCAGCGTCTCCTTCCCACTGCCCCCCGCCCCGCTGGTGCTCCGGCCAGGCCTGGCGGAAGGAAATGTCACCCCTCCCCCCACACACACCCCACAAAGGCCGTTCCCCGAGAAATTGGCAGCCCGGAGCCATGGCTGTCAGGTTCCGCTCATTTCATTGTGGCCGTGTCTCTCTCAGGATTAGGTGCGGGCTTAGGAAATTGGGTTACATTGTTATTTGCATCCACACCCACCCAGGGGCTCCGAATGTTAGTCCTGGCGAGCAAATTGCTTCTAGACCTTTCGCTCCCAGCGGAGGAGACCACCCCTGGCCTCCAATTTCCGAGGAATCGCCACCGGGAGGCCGCCGGGTTTTAATCAACCTTTCCTCTCTCTCAGCAGGTTAGCGCACCGGGGCGATTTGCGGAAGCCTCTTTTGGAAATCCACCCCGCCTGGCCAGCTCACCTTCACTCCAAGAAGCGGGGGGAACCTCCCCCGGGAACTGGGGGGGGGTGAGGGGGGCTCTCCCTACGCTGAAGTGAGGGACAGACACAGAAAGCAACCCTCCCGCCAGCTCTCCTTGCACGCGGAGCTGGGAGTGGGAATGGGGAGTGGGGAGGGCAGAGGGGCGTCACCTCAGACCCCAGAGGAAGTGGTAGGTTCCCTGGGAGAAGGCGGGGCGAGCCTGCCTGACCCTCCTCTGGATGCAGGGTCTGAGCTGCTCCCCTTCCTCATCATCCTCCCCTTCCCCACGCCCCCTCACTTTGTAACTCCCACGCTAACCTGGCCCCTGAGGATCATCTATTGTCGACACCTCCCCCCATCCCCACCCCCATTCCTTGCGCCCTTAAAAGTAATCAAGCCGGACCTCAGCTGTGTGGCCTCTCTGTGGCAGGGGCGATTGGAGAGGTGGGGGGCGTTGGGGAGGAGGGAGGGACGGAAAGTGGCCAGGGGTTCCGGGGACCTCAGTCTCCCATTTCTGGGAGAGACATGGACAGGATTTGGGGTCCAGGCCCGGACGCCTGGAGCTCAGCCCTCGGAACTCCGCGCGCGGCGCGCGCACCCAGCTCCCTGCGCCCTGGATTCAGCCCGGAAGTGGGGGCTGCAGCTGGGAGGTGGGGGTGGTGGGAGCTGTCAGGATACTTGTCGGGAAGCGGTTTCCCTCGTATTTGGGTTTTAAGTTCATTGGGGGGACGGGACCATTGGGGATCTCCGTGGCCGTCCCTCGGCACTGGGCGCCCACCGGGACCCCGCGCTCCTGGGATGGGGCGGATGGCGAAGTCTGCCAGCTTGCCTGGAGAGCCGGAGAGGAAGAGGGGCATTCTTTTCCCCTTAAACCAGTGCCAGCAAACACTTCCGGTCCCGGCCCACCGATGGGAGCGGGCGGGCGGGCGGGGAAGGGGGCTTTGTCCCTGGGTGTGGGGAGCAGGCCTGGGGGGCGGAGGAGTGAAAGATTTCCAGACGCCCGCGCAGCGCCCGAGTGCGCGCATTCTGGGCGCAGTGGCTTGGGTGTCAGCCAGCGCTCCAGCTCGCAGATGCTGGGGGGAAAGAGGGAGGAGCATGGGGCCTGGGCCTAGTGGGGAGCGGGGATGGCAGCTGGGGTGTGCACCCCCCGTGGGCTCGACCCTTGAGCAGCTGGGCCTCCCCTGCTGGGTCCCGCCGGACCCGCCCTGGTGGGGGTGGGGATGGGGTGCCAGCTGGCCAGTCCCTGGAGCCTGGGGTGGACAAGGTCTGTGTCCTGAGGGGGAAGGGAGGGAGAGGCATTTTAAGACCTGTGGAGGCTGCAGAGGAAGGAGGTGGTTAAACTGGGGTACAGGCGGCAGGCTACTTCCCTGACTCCCTTCCCCCCATCTTTCTCCCATAATGGGGGTCAGAAGGGCCTTGAAGAAATGTTGAAATACTACTTGACCTTGTGCAGCTGTTGCTGGGGAGAAGCAAGCTGGAGAGCCCGGGACAGCTAAGAAAAGGGGAGCCAGGCCCCCCAAGGGACAGCTGTACCCCGATCCTGCTGCCACAGCCCCTGTGCTTTAAACAGAAGGCTTAGGCGAGGTGTGCCTCCAAGCCTCTTCCGTGAAATGTCAGTGTCTGCAGAGGGTGGACCTCGAAGAAGCACCCGACCTTCTGCTCCCAGCCAGGCCTACCTTGGGGGGCTCCACCCGCCCCCCCAATACACAGGGTGGGGGGGCAGCGGTTTTACAGTCGGTCCCATGAAGAAGCAATGCAATGATCAACACGTAATAACACCAGCCCGAGCTCTGTGCTCCTCGCACACGGTCGATTGCCTGTCTGTGCAACCTGCTTTATGGCCGCTCTTTTCTCTTTGGAAAGGAGCCATCTTTGCTGACCAGCATTGCACGTCCCCACATGGAGGTGGTGGGGCCCAGGGGGGCTGGGACTCAGGGAGAGTTCTGGCCAACATTTCCCCGGAATCCCAGTTACTCGACCTGTCAGTCATCTTCTCATAAACTTCCTGTGACTACCAGCCACCCACCAAATAAAGCCCAACTCCAGAGCTCACCGATCTCAGCTCTGCCCTTTGACCCCCGGGGCCACGTGACCTCACCTGGGATCAGTGCAGACTCTGCAGGCCGAGAGCCCTGTCTCCAGCAAATGCCCTCACTCCCACACCAGCCACAATTTAAAAAAAAAAAAAAAGGGTTTTTTTAATTGATTTCAGAGAAGAAGGGAGAGGGAGAGGAATAGAAACATCAATGATCAGAGAGAACCCCGGATTGCACCAGCCACAATGTGAGGCCTCCTGACCAAAGGACTCTATAATTTGGGAGGTTCCCCTGACCCTGTGGCCTTGATACCCTTTCTGATGGGTCCCTATTCCCTTAGACTGGTTACTATAGTAACTCCTGGGCTCAAAGGTGGAACCTCAGGTGGGACTCCTGAAGTTTCCCCTCCTCCCCCCTCATTGTTTTCCTATCTCCCTGGGGCTTTCTCCTCTTTGTTTTGTAAATAAGGACCTGCTGCTGTTCCCAGCTCCTTCCTTCTATGGTGGCGGTTCTCAACCTTCCTAAGGCCGAGACCCTTGCATACAGTTCCTCATGGGGTGGTGACCCCCAACCATGACATGTTGCTACTGTGATGCATCGTGATGTAAATATCTGCATTTTCCGATGGTCTTAGGCGACCCCCGTGAAAAGGTCGTTCGACCCTCCAAAGGGGTCGCGACCCACAGGTTGAGAACCACTGTTCTATGGAAATGTACCTGTTGCCTCTTCCCAGCGTCCCTATTCTAGGGAAAGGTGCCTTCTGCTGCTCTGCTGAAGGGTCCCCTTCATCTCCCAAATTCCCCAAATTTCCTACACCTGCCCTAGTTTACCCCCAAATCCCTGTTTCATCAAGAAGGTAGCCATTTGCAAGCCAAGAAGAAGGATCTGCATTATTAACAGTAAGTATTTATTTTTAAATTCGCACTACTGACCAGTAAACATTTATTTTAAAAATACACACTACTAACCAGTATTTAAAAAAAAATCTGAACTACTAACTGGTAAATGTTTAATAAAAATTTACATGATTAGCTGGTACGATTATTAGCCGGTTAATCATGTGGATTTTTTTTTTCAATGAAATATTTTACTAGGTGCACCGGTTAATAATGCGGATTTTTTTTTTTTCAGTGAACTCTATGCTGGTATATATAAAAAGATGCACTTTAATTTCTTCCTAACAAATATCTCACCTAAAAGGCACAGCCCAGAGACTGATTTATTTCACCTCTCTGTTGGGAAACATCCTGACACACGCTCCTGGGAGCTGTGGAAACCCCACTCTTTCCATCCGGGGAGAAGACTGTTTCCCCCTTTCTACCCTGAGGCATCTTCTCCCCGTTTCCTCATATAGATGAACAGATCCAGCCTCTGTTCACAGCCAAGTTCCAGATCTTCCTTAAAGATTGTGACCCTGCTAAGACCAGTTTGGCTCAGTGGATAGAGCATCGGCCTGTGGACTGAAAGGTCCCAGGTTCGATTCCAGTTGGGGGCATGTACCTTGCTTGCGGGCACATCTCCACTGTGGGGCGTGCAGGAGGCGGCTGATCAATGTCTCTCTCTCATTGATGTTTCTGACTTTCTATCCCTCTTCCTTCCTCTCTGTAAAAAATCAATAAAATATATATGTATAAAAAAAAGATCGTGACCACAGAGATGCAAAGCCCTTTCTCCGAGGAGGAAACACAGGCCACACCAAAGAGGGCAAGGGACTGGCTCAGGGTCACAGAGTCTGTGCTGGGAGGGACCCCAACTTTCCACTCAGGGTCCTTTTTTGGTTCCTCCTCTCCCTCCTCCCCCGCAACACACACACACACACACACACACACACACACACACACACGCACCCCTCCTCTGGGAAGGTCCCTCCCTGCCTTCCTTCTGCTT
>PVJN01046623.1:0-16356 GCA_004026805.1 Lasiurus borealis
AAAATTGCAAACTCATGAGTCAAATTCTAATTCTTAACCTAGAAGGCTACCTACAAGGCTGTCAGTGATGCCCACATGTGGAAAGAGGAAATAAACTGGGTATAAGCATTAGGAAGGGGAAAGATTAGCTGCTGGAATACACATTTGTATCTACTGGCTTCTTTGAGGAGGATAGGGTGGGAGAGGGAGAGGGGGAAGGGAAGAAAAAGGGAGGAGTGGGGCAAAGGAAGAGGATGGGTGGAAGGGTAAGAGGAGGAGGAATATAGTAGTGAACCTGAGAAGCAGGACAAAGGGTTAAGAGCAGGTTCTGGGTCTGACTGCTGGACATCTATGCCTTGTGTGATATTGGGAACATTACTCAATATCTCTCTGTCTACATTTCTTCAGTCTGAAAATAGGAAGTAGCCCTGGCCAGTTTTGCTCAGTGGGTAGAGCATCAGCCTGTGAACTCAAGGGTCCCAGGTTTGATTCTGTTCAAGGCCATATACCTTGGTCTGGGCACATCCCCGGGAGGGGGTGTGCAGGAGGCAGCTGATTGATGTTTTTCTCTCGTTGATGTTGCTGGTCTCTATTCCTCTTCCTTCCTCTCTGTAAAAAGTCAATAAAATATATTTATAAAAAAAAAAAAGAAAGAAAGTAGAAAGTAATACCTTTGTCATAGGGTTGTTGGGAAGATTAAATATAGTAAATGCCAGTTTTGTTGAAACCTCTATACTAATGTATTTCCTCTTACTGAGTGGTAGATATTACTTCTTTTTGTTTGATATACATGGAGAAAAGATAAGTTTTCATTCTAAAGATGGTTTTCTTGAAAATAAACTGTAAAAAATACAGGTTTGAATAAAAGTAAGTTTACAGCTATTTGTATAGAAAAAGACACGCCAGTTCTGATTATTACAATAGCTTGATTAACTCAAAAGAAGGTCACAACGCAATCATAAACCTATTTTTGCCTACCCCGTTAGGCAATAAATACAAAATTGTAAAGACTGGCTTATAATATTTAACATAACAATTAAAAGTATTACTGTAGGAATTAATGGGCCACAGAACTCCCCAACCTGGTGCAGCAAGTGGGCAAAGGTGATTGGTGGGGACAGGAAGCAAAGCAGAACTACTTCCCATCAGCTCTTGGAAGGCTTGGCAGGCCTGATAAGCCAGTGATGATCCCATCATGGTGGTCAACTCTGACCATTATAGTCACCTCCCTTATTATATACTTACTAGAGGCCCAGTACATGAAAATTCATGCACTGGAGGGGGGTCCCTCAACCCGACCTGCCCCCTCTCACAGTCCAGGAGCCCTCAAAGGTGGGAGATGACCCAGCAATTAGGGGAAGGCAATGCCCCATCACATCTCTGCTGCTGCCACTGTCGGCAGCGCAAGCCTTGGTTGGCCCTAGTTACCTGACCCTTGGGCTGGCTCTGGAGGGCTGGGAAGCTAAGGGATCTGGGGCACTCTGGAGGCAGGTTCGTGGGGCTAAGGGGACTGGGCACTGCCATCTTGTGGCTGTGTGTGCCGCCATATTTGAAAGTGTGGCAGTGAATTAGCATATTGGCTGTGTGGCCTTCTTTGTGAGGGTGTGACAGTCAATTAGCAGATTCCCTCTTTATTAGATAGGACAAGTATTGTGATAGTTCAGTTGTGTTGTGAGTTGATTCAGGTTGTTTTCCTGAGCAAGATGCAAGGGTGATTTCTTTCTCAATTCCTTGTCTAGATGGATTGGAAGAATGAAGCTATGGACAAAAGGTTGTAGATGAAAGAGTGGAAATTTATTGGGAGCAAATGCATAAGGAGGGGTCTGAAGGGAGTAACCCACTAAACCTTTTTTGCTATGGTTTATAAAGGCTGTAGTTTTTTGTCTCTTGATACTCCCTTCTAATTGGTCACTCCTTTTGCAGACTATTAGCTTCAAAGCCCAACCCCCATATGGTGCCTCTCTCTTTTTCTCTCTCTTATCTTGTAACATTTCTCTACCGCCTGTGAAAATCTGTTTTCCTCTTTCTCCCATGTGTTGGCAGGCATTTCTCTACCTTCTGTGAATGTTTGTTTCCTTTTATTCCCATATGCTATGGTTTTTCCCTATCTTCTGTGAATGGATGTCTTTCTCTCCCCTTATCCTGTGGCACCTTTTTTTATTTTCTTCCCCCCCCCCCCACCGCCCCCTGTGAATATATACCTTCTGGCAGCTCCAAGCCCTACCTATTTATGCATTCCTCCCCCATGGACCTTATTTATTCCTAAAACTCCCAAAACCTGCCTATTTTATTCCTACAATCTTTTCAGAGTGACTCTGTAAATAATAGTGAAACAGGAATTTTAGGGTTAAAATAGGACAGGTTTAAGAAATTTTGGAAATTAAGGGACCATGGAGGAAGCACAGGGCTGCAGAGCAGCTGGAGGTACATTTCCATAGAATGGGGAGCTGGGAACAGCAATAGGTCTATATTTACAAAATAAAGAGCAGGAAAGCCCCTCATCCTGAAGAAGAAGAAAACCCAAAGGGAATAAAAAAACAGCAAGGAAGGGGGTAGGGAGAACCCCATATGTCCCATGTGAGGTTTGACCTTTGAGCCCAGGAGTTACTATAGGAACCAGTCCTAGGGAATAGTGACCAATCAGGGGAATATCAAGGCATCAGCATCTGCAGCCTTTATAAGCCATAGGAAAAAGGAACTCAGTTGGACCCTTTCCTCCTCCCTACTCGGGAGTCTATTCTGTGGGACTCTTCTCTCTCCCCCACGTGGCAATTTGTACTTGTTCTTCAATAAATCTCCACCTTTGCTATACCACTTTCTGTCCGTGGATTCGTTCTTTGATTCCTGTGAAGAATCTGGGTTCCAGTCCAAAAACTGAAGCATTTATCTTATATAAAAACTACTGTTTGAAATTTTAATCTTGCTATTTGACTTCTATAAATGTTTGCTTGTTTAAATAAGGAAAATGAGACTATTCTCACTTCAGAGAGGCCATTAAACCTTCCCCGGACAAAATTATCAGTGCTGGCACCAGACCAGGCGTTTGGTTGAGGTCTCAAGGCCTCAGTACATAGGGGCCCTTTAAGAAATTGCAAAGGGGCTGAAACCGGTTTGGCTCAGTGGATAGAGCTTCCGCCTTCGGACAGAGGGGTTTCATGTTTGATTCCGGTCAAGGGCATGTACCTTGGTTGCAGGCACATCCCCAGTAGGGGGCATGCAGGAGGCAGCTGATTTGATGTTTCTCTCTCATCCATATTTCTAACTCTCTATCTCTCCCTTCCTCTCTGTAAAAAATCAATAAAATATATTTAAAAAAAATTCATAAGATGATAGCTGGTCTCCATTTGTGTTAAACCTCTGGGGTCAGACTGGACCTTGGTTCAGCAACCTCTGTACTTGAGTTCTGGCTAGGAAAGAGCTCACAGCCAAGACTCCAACTATAAGAGAACGTCTATTTAGGAAGTTACAGAGGCAGAAGAAGTGAGTGGTAGAAGAAATGGGCTCAGGAAACAAGTTACAGAAGCAAAAGAAGGGCCCTTGGAGCTTAGAAGAGGGTAAAGGTAATGCACCAGAGGGAAGGAGAGGGGGAGGGAAAAGACAGCCTGCTCCTGAGAGGGGAGACCATGTTGGGTCCTCTGTCCACAGGGCTCTTACAGGTGATTTTAGGAGAGCTCCCAGGGGAGGACCCAACAAAATAGTCATCCTGATGGGTCGGCACCAGGTCATTGGTCAAATGCAGCTGGCCCTGCGGTCAGATGTGGTGACTTGTTTGGTTTTGCTGCTTTTCTGAGCCGGGAGCTGAAACACAACTGAGGCCTAAATATAGTTGATGAGGGTCAGAACCTCACTGTCTCTGGGGCTTCCTGCTTCAAGGCTATTCTCAGCCCCCTTGTTCCCCTCTAAAGGGGCAAATCAGCATGACTAGCGACATGCCCGGGGAGGAAAAGCCACGCTGGGGTGAGACTCTTGTTCTTAGAATTGTCCCTTTACCGGGTACCCATGGCCCCATCCTGGTGACCTTTGGTACCTGGCCCATCCTCCTTGCTCTGCTCTGCCCGTCTGTCACCACACTTGGGAGTGGTAGCCCCTGCTGCTCTATGTTGTTGGTGTTGGCCATTGTATCACTGATCAGGTCAGGTGAGGACAAGTCATCTCGCCAAGGTTGTCTTCCTCATTGCACCCGCCATCCCACACAAAGATTCTCCTTCACTCAAATGTTTGTCCTCACGTCTGGGCCTGTGGGTGGGGCAGGGCAGAAAGGAGCCCAGAGCTGGGTTTGTCTGTTCCTCCGGTTTGGTTTTCACAGCGGTGGTGGCTGTTGTTGGGGGTGGGGGCAGGGTGGGGGGGAGAGGTATTCAGAAGAAGTTGCAAAGGAAAGGTGATCTTCAACCTGAGAAATTAGGTCAGAAGACCCAACACATCCAATCCCTTCCTCCACCCCCACCCCCACCCCCTGCCCTGCCCCATCCACCCTGCCCCCAGCACCCAGTGGGTTTACAAAGAAGAGAGAGAGCAGAGTCACTGGAGAGGAAGGGGCAGACCCGCCTCCAGGCTCAGGAAGGCTTCCGGCGCAGGGGGACCTAGTCTCGGGCCAGGGCAGAGGGCAGAGGGCAGAGGGCAGAGGGTAGAGGGTAGAGGGCAGAAAGCAGAACGCGCAGGCCGGCGACCGAGGCCCCAGGTCCCGCGGGGCGGCGGGGTGGCTCTGCGCATGCTCAGAGGCGCCGGAAGTACCGGGAGGCGCCCGGGAGCCCGGGAGCCGTCCCATGGCGCAGGCCGGGAACACGGGCCTGGGGTCCCGAGGGCAGCGGCGCGCGGGCGCAGCCCCGGGGCGCGCGCCCTGGCTCTGCGTCCTGGCGCTGCTCGGGCAGGCGGCCGCCGCGTCGCCCGGGCGCCAGTGGCCCGTGCCCTACCGGTGAGCGCGCGCGGGGCGGCGGCGGGCGGGCGGGCGTGGGAGGGGCGCGGAGTCCGGGTCGCCGGCCGCGGGCACAGCCTGGCGCCGGGGGGAGGCGCTGGGGCGCAGGAGCGGCCCTGCCTGCCGCGTGCCGCCCGGGGCCTTTCTCTTCGGGACACGAGTCCGGGAGGGGGGGACCGGGCCAGGGCTGACCGGATTGTGGAAGAAAAGGGAAGTAAAGCCCTTTTATTACCGCGTCCCTTTTGGACTCTGAACAGTGGGGAGAGTTTTAGTTTCGCATTTATTACGTTACACCGCCCTTAGTTGTCGTGAGTGCATAGCCGCCGGCAGAATCTGCAGCCGGACCCACGCGTCTGGGTTGACCGGGACGGGGCGTTTTTGGCACCCGGAGTCCGTGTCCCGGCCACACCCCGCTTCCTCGGCGGCGCCGGGCCACCAGGCGGGCGGCGACGCCCCCTTTGCCCGCCGCCCGCAGCCCGGAGCGCGGAGCGCGGAGGCCGCAGCCCAGCTGCGCGGCGGCCCGGCCTCCGACCCAGAGGAGTGTCACCGGCCTGACGCCGTCACGTGGCGACGGGGAAGGAAAACACTGGGTCACGTGGGGCGCGGGAAGGCCCGCCGCTTTGAAAACGAGCCCGGCCGGTGAGGCTCCGTTCTGAGCAGGGACATCATCACGGTTCATTCAGGGCCGGGCACATGCGGGGTCTCCTCTCCGGTGTGGGGGTGCAGAGGCAGCCAGCGGCGGTTCTCTCTCATCACTGATGTTCCGGTCTCTCTCCTTTCCTCTCCGAAATCAGTTTAAGAAATCATACTGTGTGTGTGTGTGTGTGTGTGTGTGTGTGTGTATGTGTATATCTATATATCTATATCTCTATATATCTGTATCTGTATCTATATCTATATCTATATCATCTATATCTATGTCTATATGTCTATATCTATATATATCTATGTCTATATATATCTATATCATATCTATATATCTACATCTATATATCTATATATCTACATCTATACCTATATCTATATCTATATATCTATATCTATATCTATATCTATATCTCTATACCTATATATCTATATCTATATCTATATATCTATATATCTATATCATCTATATCTATGTCTATATGTCTATATCTATATCTATCTATATGTCTATATATATCTATATCATATCTATATATCTACATCTATATATCTATATCTATATCTATATCTATATCTATATCTATATATCATCTATCACAACTATTTTAGATAACAAAATAGTGGATTGGGCGGCAGGATGTCCTAGTGGTGGGCGGTGAATTTCGGATTCCAGACCCGGCTCCCTCGGGACTGGCTGGGTGACCTTGGGAAAGTGGTTCGGTTCCCCGTGCCTGCGTGCCCTCGGTCAGAAAGTGGGGACAGTAGTAGCGCTGCCTTAGTTATGTTGGGAGGATTACATCTAGTAAATGTCAGCTGTGTCACATCTGGATATGAGTGCATTATTTTGCTCCCCAAGTGGTTTTTGCCGGTTCTTGTTTTTGCTCGATGCACATGAAAAGAGAAGTTTGGGGTTGGTGCTGGTGTTCTGGGAAATGTTAATACAATGTTCATAGGAAGTAAAAACAAAATATTCAATAAAAGGAGGAGGGAAGTGTAAATGCAAAACGACTTGATATTTAAGGGCAGGGTATTGAGTATGACTTCTTATGTTTGTCTAACAGTTTCAAATATTAATTGTATGTGGCTACCTACTCTAGCTGGTTTGGATAGGGCGTCGGGGCTGCGGACCGAAGGGTCCTAGGTTTGATTCTGGGTTTTGGGCTGGATCCCCAGTAGGGGGCCATGCAGAAGGCAGTCAATCTATAATTCTCATCATTGATGTTTCTCTCTCTCCTCCCTTCTCTGAAATCAATAAAAATATATTTTAAAAAAAGTATATGTCTCTAACCTAATGACCTCACCTGTATATAAGAAAAGTTATTAAGTGTGAACTTAAATTATGCTTTTGAAATTACCTTAGACGTAAAGTAGATTTGGCAGCGGACAGGTGAAACGTAGATAATTAAACATTTGTTTAAACCAGGTAAGCACCTATCAAACAGGTGAATATACATGAATCTTACTATTGGCTAATGTTTAGATTTCAATTAAAATAAGAATTTTTGTTGATGTGCTAGGATTGTAAAACAGTAGCTCTAGCTAGAGCCACAGGGATATAGGATTCTTAGAGCACAGATATAGGTAGTTTATTTCTCAGTAAATATTGAGCTGAATTCAGCTGTAGGCCTATTGCCACAGCCTTCTCAGGCCACTTTCTTTTCTTGTTGCATTATTGAAGTAACCTCCTAAAACTGACCTCTCAGCCTTAATTTGGCCTCTCTACCTTCTAATTTATAAAATAAGGTTTATTTATATAGCAGAATCAGTCAGATCAGATCTGCTACTTAAAATCCTTTATGCTGACTCCTCAACTCACCCTCCCGATGGTAGGACTCAGGGGGTTCGGCTGCCTCTCTCTCCTCTCACCACTCCTGCCTGGAAGCCTAATGGCAGGTCTTAATTATCTGCCAGAGAGAGACTCTTCTGTGTGTTGTGCTTATAATACTTAGTGTTTTCTCTTCCTTTTCATCCTGCTCTTTGAAAGTATCTTAAAAATCTAGGCCAGATCTTCATCTCTCTGTGACCTCCTCACGCCTACCTAACCCATACAGGTAAAAATGATTTCTTCCTCTTTGTGTCCATAGGACTTTGTATAGTTCTTTGGTCTAGCACCTACTACACTGTGCTTCATTGTTTGTCTTCCCAGCTCCGACCCAAAGCGCCTGGAGGAAGGGAACGACATTATAATTTTTATTTCCCTCCTTCCTAGTATAGTGTACTATATACATAGTAGGTCCTCAATAAATATTGGTTTAAGGAATACTAGTAAATTTTTAAGAAAATAGTAAACATATTCTACTTAATCATAATTATCTTTGAATAATCTTAACACTTAACATGGATTGTTTGAGAAATTAAGTATCATTTGAAAACTATTCCTTTATTTGGTAAATATTTGTCTACTAAATAAGATCTAGAGCTATAAACACTTTAAGGTATGGTCCCCATTTTCAAAATTCTCCCAATAGAGCAGGAAACGGGGAAGCATGCTATTATCAGTGTTTTTAATATACCTTTTGTTGTAAAAGACAGCATGGGAGTTTGTTCACAGGATAAATAAAATGTATATTTATATGCTATGGGCTCAACTTTAAATGTTTTCTCTAAAAGTGTTATTGACAGTGAAGTTAAAATTTGGATTTTAAAATGTGCAAGAAGAAGCATCGTAAATTGATGATTTCTTTTTTTTTATTAGACGCTTTTCTTTTCGTCCGGCACCAGATCCTTACTGTCAAGCTAAATACATTTTCTGTCCAACTGGCTCCCCTACCCCAGTTATGAAGGGTGATGATGTCATTGAAGTCTTTCGGTTACAAGCCCCAGTGTGGGAATTTAAATATGGAGACCTCCTGGGACACTTGGTAAGGATGTATCTTGACCTTACAAGTTTAGTTAATTAAATGATGTTCTTATTAAGTGGATTCGAGGAAATATTTTAGATTATGTGTATTGGTTTCGCTCTGAGTGTATTTTAAATGAGTAGTCAAGCCTTCCCAGTGTGGCTCAGTGGTTGGGCATCAACCTATGAACCAGGAGGTCAGGGTTTGATGCTCAGTCAGGACATATGCCTGAGTTGCAAGCTTGATTCCCAGTAGAGGGTGTGCGGGAGGCAGCCAGTCGAAAATTCTCTCATCATTGATGTTTCTATCTTTCTCTCCCTCTTTCTTCCTCTCCGAAATCAATAAAATATTTTTAAAATATATTTCATTGATATTTTACAGAGAGGAAGGGAGAGGGATAGAGAGTTAGAAACATCAATGAGAGAGAAATATCAATCAGCTGCCTCCTGCACGCCCCCAACTGGGGACGTGCCCACAACCAAGCTACATGCCTCTGACCGGAATCTAACCTGTGACCTTTCAGTCTGTAGGCCGATGCTCTATCCACTGAGCCAGACCGGTTTCGGCAACAATAAAATATTTTTTTAAAAATGAGTAATAAAAAAACCCCAACACTATCAGGTTTTGTGATCCTGATAGTAACAAATGCAGTTGCTCTCATCCCTTTTAATATTCTAAATCCAAACTCAATCTTGTACTGAGTGAGCTTCTGGAAAAGGAGGAAAGAGGCCCAGAGGAAGGGGCAAAGCAGACAGGAGACACTTCATTTTCAGGTCCTGTTGAATGTACTTTTCCTGGGTTAGTCCACCATTTGAGTGTCTCATTCCCTGTGAGGTACAGAGTTCCTTCCCGAGACTGGCATGGGGTCTTCTCATTCTAAGCTGTAAAGAAATTAGGAACGTGTCCACCTAGCATACATTCTTCCAATCTGAGGTGAGCTGTAGTGGCCAGAGTGGATGAGGGCCTGGAATTTGAGAAGCTACAGAGTAGACAGAGTAGCAACATGGAAGAAGGAACAGCTGAACAGTTGTTCTGCTTGACTGGCATTTGTGGTGTATCTATCACATTTGCTCCCTCCGGTTCCTGGACCAGTGGTTGTTTCACAAATACTTTTATGCTTGTGTGATCTTTACACAGAAAATTATGCACGATGCCATTGGATTCAAGAGTACTTTAACTGGCAAGAACTACACAATGGAATGGTATGAACTTTTCCAACTTGGAAACTGTACATTTCCCCATCTCCGACCTGAAATTAATGCCCCGTTCTGGTGTAATCAGGGAGCTGCCTGCTTTTTTGAAGGAATTGATGATGGTCACTGGAAGGAAAATGGGACGTTAGTTCAAATAGCTACCATATCAGGTAAGTTAAAGAAAGATGGCATTCTTTGATGATTACATCAATATCTAACTAATCGAATTTTTTTTCATTGAGGCATTTCAGTAATGTCTTACTTTATAGAGATCAATGTATAAAATGTACTTTTGGAACTACTAACCTTTGACCCAAACTATTACTCATGCAAAACTTCAACTCTAAGTGTTGAGTAGTTTATCTTCTTTATTTCCATGGTAAAAATAAATGACATGATAAAACACTTTGCACAATATAATTGGACTTCTTAAGTAATAGAAGGAAATACATAAAATGCCTGAAAGAAATAATTCATTGAAGGACCTGTTAACTGTATCTGGGAAGAGGCTTTTAGTGATGATACATTAAAATAATAATAATCACTACTCATGTTCTGAGTACTTTACATATATCACAGCATTTATAATCACAGAAGCCCCCTGAGATAGTTGCTAGCTATTATTTTCCCTACTTTACAGGTAGGGAAACCAAGTCACAATGAAATAAAAGTTCTACTAGTAAGGATGTGGGACTGCAAACTTGGCAGTCAAGCCTTATTAACTCTTAACTACTTTGTACATTGCCTCCTAAAACATAGGATCTCACACATTTGAGGCCTCTTGAGCAATTTAAATATTTTATCTCAGAGATTTTCTGTTCTCTTGCATATATTTGAAAGTTGTTGAAACAGTTGGAATTTGGCTGCGTCTGTGTTGCATTTAGTTAGTGATAAAGAAAGGAGTTCAGCAGGAAGCTGGTCACATTTTATCTTGCTGACTCATTGCTTTGTGTGTAGAATGAGGATGAGGCTTTTAGAGGTAGAGAGCTTGCCTATATCAGTTATAGAACTCTACCTTATAAATTGTTGTTCTCCATAAAAGTAGAAATAACAAAACCATTGTTATAAGAACTATTCAATGAACCACAGGACTTACGGAAATTATCATGCTTTCAGCTTATAGAGAACATTTTGGATTGTGTTCAGTGGGGAGATAAGATACTCTTTTTACAAATAAGGAATTAAGGTTCAATCAGGTGACATGACTTACCTGTCTTTTAAGGTCACAGAGCTTAATGTAGAACTAGGAATAGAATTGGTGTCTTTTACATGTCATCTGGGATATTTTAACTATATGCAGTGCTGCTTTCTAATCTTGCTTTCAGCAATATACCATGCTGTTTTCTACTTTTCTAATTGCTGCAAACCATCCCAATAACATAAAAGTCTGTTTCTTTTTTAACAGTGTTCAATTTAATAAATAGCTACTTCGTCTTTCATTCTAGGCCAGTTCACAGTTCTTCCTCATTTCCTCTCACCTCATTATCTGAAAATTCTTTCTCCTGACATAAATATATGAACAAGAGATCACTATTTCCTGGAAAATATTTTGTAATATACGTAATAGTAGTACTTAAGTCTTTTAAGTTATCCATCTGTTTTGTGGTTAATCCTATCCATTAGTCTTTTCTCATATTACAAAACAGTGTTTCAAAGCATTCTTATCTCTTAATCACAGCACTGGCTTTTCAAAGTTTAGTTAAGAACAGTATCTCCAGTTTTAAGAGGACAGGTTTTATATTTATTTTAACTATAAAATTGATAAAACAGCCACTCTATTTTATAGCATGAAGTACTATTTTATAGACTCCAGTTGGAGTACACATGCAGAGTACAGTGTTTTGTTACCATTAAGAGGTTCTTTTGCTCTGGTACAAGGTAGTAGGAGAGACTGTTAGCCATCCAGGAGTCCATATAGTCTAAACTTGACCAAAAACATTTCCAATTTTAGTTAATTTATTGGAAGAATTTGTGTGGTGGGTAGGAAGGTTGTAAGCAGAATCTCAACAGCTGCAAGTACAGGAAAAAAGGAAAATACCAAATGTTCTAGGTGGGTGGAGTACAGTGAGTCAGTCCTCTATCACACTGGAAGGCCAGCCTTCTCTAGCTATTCCTCAGGAGCCATTCAGACTGCACGCATGCCATGCTTTGTGACAGAGCTCCACATTTCACTCTCCTCAGTTCTTCTTGTACTCTTTGCCCCTTTCACTCTTTCCTCTTACACAGTGTCCCCCTGCTTTCTTTTTCTCTTTTGCCTCTGAATACAAGGTTTGTTGAGAGGGGTAAAGAAAGACAGCTTCTAGTATATGTGTATAGTTTTGCTTTTGATTATAGCTTAAATGTCTATAAAATTAGTATATGTAAAACTCACCTTTATACAGCCTATTCTATCTAATGCTTACAATTAAGAAACATCTAGTGCCTTGAACATGGAATAAAAACGGGCTGAGCTTGGATTTCTATTGTGAGATGCAGGTTGAAATTCAAAAAACTATTGTTTATGGATGTACATCTATAGTCTTAATCTGGTTAGAACATTTGACTTAAAACTAACCTGATTAATTTTGACATTCACATAGTGATTTCTTTTCCCACTAGGAAACATGTTTAACAAAATGGCACAGTGGGTAAAACAGGACAATGAAACAGGGATTTATTATGAGACGTGGACTGTCCAAGCCAGCCCAGAAGCAGGGGCGGAGACATGGTTTGAATCCTACGACTGTTCCAAATTCGTGTTAAGGACATACAAGAAGTTGGCTGAACTTGGAGCAGAATTCAAGAAGATAGCAACCAACTACACAAGAATATTTCTTTACAGTGGAGAACCGACTTTTTTGGGAAATGAAACATCTGTGTTTGGGCCAACTGGAAATGAGACTCTTGCTTTAGCCATAAAAAGGTTTTATTATCCCTTCAAACCACATTTGTCAACTAAAGAATTTCTCTTGAGTCTCTTGAAAATTTTTGATGCAGTGATTATACACAGACAATTCTATTTGTTTTATAATTTTGAATATTGGTTTTTACCTATGAAATTTCCTTTTATTAAAATCACATATGAAGAAATTCCTTTACCTAACAGAAACAACACCATCTCTGGTTTATAAAATCTTTATTCTACTGGTTTTATCCTTCTATCACCAGCATATCAGTTTTTCATGGAATTGTTTTACATTTGTATATTTTTTAGGCCTTTCTTCCTTGGGGGCAGAAAGGTAAAAAATGCCCAGGGGCAGAATTGCTATATAATAGTATCTCAGGAATTTTTTTTTTTTTTGGAAAGAAGCTGAAACTCTAATAGTGTTGGCCAAAGTGAGCATATTACATGATCTTGATTTCAACCTATGAACCCTTTATTAATATGGAGAATTATAGTTTATATCTGCTATATAGGTTCTTTAGACCCAACATTTTAAAATCATGAATTGCTGTTGTAGTTTGATTTTGTTCCATTCACTTAAATCTAAAGATTAATTTAGATTTAAAATGTACCAAAATTTTAAAATTAGCCCCGGTGACATTTTCATGGTAGGAGCTATTTTCTGGGATGGTAGTTACCCTTTTACACTGAAGTACTCATTGATAGTTTAGATTGACTTTACAGCTCTTGCAGCTTTTGGAATTGCTCTTTTAGTTTAATTTTGTTCCATTCACTTAAATCTAAAGATTAATTTGGACACCATATGCAGAGTGGGTGTGGTTCTAGATGAAAAAGAGCACAAGTGTTTGGCTAGTATTTTAGAACTAGCTAGTAACTGGCCTTGTGTGATATAAGCAACTTAATACCTTTGAACCTTAGTTTCCTTAGCTCTAAAATGATTCATCTGTCAGGATTGTTGTAAAGATTGAACCCAATGTATATTTGGCAGAGTAAGGTCGTAATAAATGGTAGCTATAAAGATTAATCAAAGAATGAACTGCCCTTGATCTTGCCTAATGAAACTGACTGCAGACATGTCTGGGTGATAGGTGCCCCGACTCCTTCACTGCCATATGTAGCTCTCCCTCTGCCCACCAAAGCCGCCAGCTCAGAGGAAGAGAGTAACAACAGGTTTTTGGCAAGGGTCTACAAGTAGCTGTACTTCCAATTAGGGCCATCAAATAAAGTTACAGGGTCCTTTAAGTGGCTGATGATCAGCTGAACACATCATGGAAAAAACACCAGTCTGTAAGATGATGAAGCAAGAATCAGAGAAAAAAACCCTGTATTCAGTATTTAATGTACCAATTTTATTCCGTTTCCATTAACATTTGAATGGTTCCTGAGGGGTTAGACCATGATCACTGAGTTCTCATAAAAAGCCTAAGCATGGATATTATTTACCTGGTCCACATGAGTAAATGGTCCTTAGAAAAAGCTTAAGTGACCTTTCCATTGCTATCGAGCAAGCATTGAGCCATGTTTGAACCAAGTTCTGACTGAGCGGGATGCACTCTCAAGCAAGCTTTGTCAGTACTAGTGTGTCCTCCCACCAGTGCCTGCCTCATGTTACTATTACCAGATGTTACTGACCCTTAGGAGAGAAGTACAGATACTGATAAGGAAGCATTTAGAAACTTAGAAAGCAACTTACTGGAGTAATTTTGTTTCTGTTGAATCTAATTTTTTTTTTTAAATAGGGCTTGTATTTTATGTCATTTTATAATTTTTTTTTGTCCAGGAATTCCCTTTTTATTTTTTAAATTATAGGCGTTATATGATAGTCTGAAAATAAACACTCAACCATTTACCCAGATAGTTTGAGAAACTGCACTAGTATGTCTACTGCAGAGCCTTACTCAAGTACATAGGGAGAATTGGATCTTTGCATTATCTCTTTCTAGAGACTACAACAGGCTAAGGCCAACTTTTACTGGGTTCTTAGGAAAGTTGTTCCAGGAAAACAGTAGTTTAGATTTACAGAGTTGCATTGGGATAACAAGCAAACTCCTGTGCCAAATTTATGTTAGCTGTGCACGACAGAATTTCGTTCTATAGCAAAGACGGATGAGTACATCTGTACATGGAACTTGAGTTTTAAAGCAAGATTCTAATCTAACAGTTATGTTAAAAAAGCATTAAAGATTTTTAGGAAAATATTTTTTATTGATTTTTTTACAGAGGAAGGGAGAGGGATAGAGTTAGAAACATCGATCAGCTGCCTCCTACACACCCCTCACTGAGGATGGACCTGCAAGGAAGGTACATGCTCTTGACCTGAATCAAATCTGGGACCTTTCAGTCCGCAGGCTGACGCTCTATCCACTGAGCCAAACCGGTTTCGGCAAGCATTCAAGAATTTTAATTGTTTCTAAGAATATTAACAAATGAAGAAATTTCATAAAGTAGCAGACTCGGGTGACTAGCACAAAAAGCATAACATTAATATACTAGTGAGTACTTTTTAAAGAATTTTCTAAACCTGTCAACTGTCCTTAAAAGATGAAGTAGGGCTTTCAATAGAGATGATTCCAGAATGTTTTCAAAATGGGAGTGGGGTCACACAGGAGTTTGCCAATTAAATGCAGGCCTTTGAAATACTGTATAACTTCAGTGTGATTGTTACTTTTCTGTTAAATTGTAAATTGGTAATATTTCCTGTCTCTTAAGAGAAACCATTTGTTAAAGTTGGAATTATTTAAGGGCTTTACAATAAATATACCTTCACTTATTACTTCTGGCTCAGTATTAAGTATACCCACAAACTGGCATAAGTATATAGTCAAAACGTGAAAATAATAACTGGACTCTTAAGTATTTGAAATCTTCCATCAAAATTTGCTCTTTAGAAACCAGAAAAAATATTAGTCCAGTGTTAGGAACTACTCTGGTGGCATTTAATGAATTCTCTGGGACTGCAGTTCCTTTAAGGTGATGACTTTACTTTTTTAAAGAAACTGTTGGCATGATACAAAGAGCAGTGCTCCAAAACCACACTTCCTTCCTCACCACCCCCATTTCACAGCCAAATGGTTGGTCATTTTGTTTCCAGCATCTTCCTCACATTTACCCTGTTGTCCAAGGAGCTTCCTGCTCCTTAAACTTTCTGCATTTTCTCTTCCCTATTTAAAACAAGAGAGGATATTAATTATATATTATTTTATTGGACTAATTATTCTAAGGATAAGCTCTTAATTCACTTTGAGGAAAAAGGCTTTGTGTCCTTTTATACTTGTCACATATGGCCTTTTATAAAGGAAAGTTGGGTGTGAGCAAACAGGTAAAACTTTTCTGGCTGCTTGGTAGTATTAAAACAAGCACAGTTTGCAAGTTGATGCAGCTGCTATGGAACAGTGTGGAGATTCCTCAAAAAATTAAAAATAGGACCCCTTACAACCCAGCAATTCCACTTCTGGGTATATATCTGAAGAAATGCAAAACACTAATTTGAAAAGATTTATACACCTTTATATATCGAAGCAATGTAAGTGCCCATCAATAGACAAGTGGATAAAAAAGTGGTGGTACATTATGCAATGGAATATTACTCAGCTATAAAAAAAATGAAATCTTACTGTTTGTGACATGGTTGGACCTAGAGGATATTATGCGAAGTAAAGTAAGTCAGAGAAAGACAAATACCATATCATTTCAGTTATATATGGAATTTCAAGAAAAAACTAAACAAAACAACAGACAGTTATAGAGAACAAACTGAGGGTTGCCAGATTGCCAGATGGGAGTTGGGTTAGAGGACTGGATGAAAAAGTAAAGGGATTAACAAGTACAAATTGGTAGTCATACTGTAAAGTATAGCATAGTGAATACAGTCAGTAATTTTATATAATAGAGGTAATATGC
>PVJN01046624.1:0-16356 GCA_004026805.1 Lasiurus borealis
GGTTGTCCTCTATAGGTCAGGCAGTGGTGTAAGTAGCTCTGCCAGGTGAATCTTCAGATCTTGAGGTTTTTAAAGGTATCAGTAGTGGGAAAATACATTGTGTCCCTAGGTGTGGCCTGTAATTACCCTATTGGACAGCACAGCATTAGTATCTGCATTGGAGAATTATACTTACCTTTTGAAAACAGCTCTTGTTATACTACTGAATGCTAGTGGAACTGGAGGGCCTGATTGAGTGACCCTGCCACAATAACTACATGAGCTGGGTTTGTTTTTGTCAGACCTACTAAGCTATTAGGTCAGGTAGGCTTAGCAACAACCCATTATAAGATGGAATCAAGTACGAGCAGTATTGGAGGGCACAAGTAAGCTGCACAAACAAGTAACACAGAACCTATGTAATCACTACCATGGCACTAGAGCCTCTCCCCTGTCTACCTATGACAATGTGTGTGATCCCCAAGCACCAGCTAATGGAAGAAGTTCACAAACTGGTCAGATCAATATGTGGGTCACGCCCAAAATAGTAACTATACTACAACCCTACTCGGGAGTGACCTGGAAAGTGAGGAAAAATCTAATAGGCTAGAACTTCAGGTGGTATACCTGGCCATTGACCATATGGAGAGGTAGTCTGAAGTTAAAATACATGTGGACTCCTGGGCACCGGTAAATAGCTGGTCAGGGACCTGGAAGGAGAAAGACTAGAAGACCTGGACAAGAAAGTCTAGGATCATGTGCACATGATGGAAAAATGTTAGTGGCATGAAGTGTGGAAAGCTTCATATTGCGTGTTAATGCCTTCTAGGAAGCATACTGCAAGGGAAGAGGTACAATAATGGGGTGGACATAAGGACTCTTCCAGTTGATACTGTCGAGCTTCTGTCATTGTAATCCTAGTGCTAGTGCAATGGGTAAGTGAATGTAGTAGCTAATAAGGGCAGGGATGAAGGCTATTTAAGCCCAATACCATGAACTCTTAACCACAGTTCATCTAGATACTGCCACTCATCTGTATAGACTTGTAGCCACAGAGACCAATCCTGAGCTCCACAAACAACACTGTGCCTCACGGAGGTCAACTGGTCACTTGGTTGCCAGTTGACTCCATTGGCCCTCTTACACCCTGGAAGGGCCAGTGATTCATTTTGACAAAAATAAATACACATTCCAGGTATGGGGTTGCCTTTTGTGTCTGCTGACCTTAGCCAAATCACTGTCTAAGGGCTTGCATAGTTTTTGATTCACTAGCATGAGATCTCATTGAATATCTTGTCAAGCCAAGGGATTCACCTTACATCAAAGAATATGGATGAGTAGGTCCATGACTGGACATAGCACATACTGCACCATCTAGGAGCTGTCAGCCTCCAACAGCTGTGTCATTTTGGAAATGGTGCCTTATGAGGATAACGAGCCTTCACCCTGAACACAGTTCTCACTGCAAGTCAAAGACCCATAAATGGTGGAACCATGTCCCAATAGGTATAAAGCAAAGGTCTGAGAACCAAGAGATAGAAGCAGGAATGGCCCCTTTTACCATGGCCCCCAGTGACCACCTTGGGGAATTTATGCTTCCCATCTCTGTGACTCTGGACTCTGTGGATATAGAGATCCTTCTTCTGGGGGCCACTGTGAGAGTTCTATTAAACTACAAGACTGCTGCCAGGGCACTTAGACCTCCTGTGGCCGGGGACCGGCAGAAAAGAAGAGTAGTCACCAGTTTAGCAGGGTCACATAAGCCTGACATCAGGAGGAGGTAAGACTACTGCCACATAGTGCTAAACAGTGAGAGCCACTTGGCTAACTCTTTAGTACCTCCTCCCCCAATTTTGGCAATAAAGGGCCAAGTGCCGCAACCCCAGGCTAAAATGGAATCAGACCAGGAAACAGACCCCTCAGGGACTGGGTCATGCCACCAGAGAAGCCACCAGAATGAGCACGTGTGCTAACCAAGGGGGAGGAGGGATCTGGAATAGATGAAGGAAAAGGTGAATACCAGTTGCAGCCCTGAGATCAGCTACAACAGTCCACATCACTAAGTTTCCGGCTAGAAGAGAAGCACTAATAGACAGTTATTCTCCCAGCTTAGGAGTGTTGCTGGAACACAGCTGTCTGGGGATTTTCTTAGCTGAAAATACTTGTTACGGCTCCTTCCCAGGGACACCCTACATCTAATTATGGGTCAACATGAAGGAATAAAGGCCAGGACCTTTCAGACCCTCAGATCTTTGGGCCCTGGAGATATGGGGGTTAGGAGAAAAACTGTCCAATTGGAGCTTAGCATCCTCTGGTAACCACAGAAGCACAGGACTGCAGCCTCAGCCTGGAACTGTCCACGTTGTGCCCACAGAGACTGGACTCACAGTGATCCCTAAGAAGACCTTTTCCAGGACAAATAGGCCCCTGGACCTGCTTGGTGGCCCCAGGAGGGATATGGGGCAGCATTTCCCTACCCCACAAGGTTGGAAAGGGGAAGTGAAGACATGGGATTGGACTGATTTTTGAGCCTGGCTTTAAGGACAGTGAAGGCCTGCCCCCTTCTTGGAGACTATGGTGTAGGGGGAATTATTGCCTTAAAAAGAATCCCTCTAAAGCACAGTGCCAAGAGGGAGAAACTCCATAAACCTCTGGGCTGAGCTCAGAACAGAACTGCCACCTTTCACCCTGACCTTAGCAGCTGTGTCTTTGTCCCTGCTAAGCACTCCAAGTCTGTCTGTCCATCTATGTCTCTCAATCCGTCACTGCCACTGTTTCCGGCTGGCTGCTCCATCTGTTCCTTCCAAGCTCTGTCTGAATTTATCTGTCAATGCCAGGGATTCTGTCAGTGTCTGTCTTATCTGAAATGATCAAGAACTCTGGGCTGTGTCTGTTTGTCATTGTCATGGGCCAACCTTTTTGCCTCTGACTTGTGGACCTTTGGACTGGCCGACTCTAAGGAAAGATGTTCCTTCCCACTGTGGGGGTTCATGATAACTAAAGGACCCAGGCTCATGGCCATTCCTGGTGTTTTTATTTAGTCATAGAACCCAAGGTTGTATCACTCTGTCCTGGAACTTCATAGGCACAGGAACCTGTGGGGTGACAGTGGCCCAGGGGCATGTCTTGGGACTCTTGCACCTTCCTCTGATCTCTACTTGGTTTCTGACATTGATTGGTGTGCATTTTCAGGGCTTAGATTGGTAAGAAAGGGTGTTAGTATCCATCTGAGTAACAGTCCTTGTGATTCTGGATTGGGTATAGCTGTGCCCCGGCCCCGAGGAGGGCTAGAACTTCTGTTTCATTTGAGGACCTGGGAGGGACCCTCAGCAACGGCTTCAAAGAGACTGAGCCAATGGGGGTCAGTCAAGGAGAACTTCTAGGGGTGTGGGGGGCAAAGGGAGACTGAATTCTTGAGTAGTTTCTGATTCGAAACTGTGGCTCCAGCAGCAGTAGCTGTTTTCCTAACACATAAACGGGCCCTATTCTTTCTTTCTTTCTTTCTTTTTTTTTTAAATACATTTTATTGATTGTTTACAGAGAGGAAGGGAGAGGGATACAGAGTTAGAAACATCGATGAGAGAGACATCGATCAGCTGCCTCCTGCACACCCCCTACTGGAGATGTGCCCGCAACCAAGGTACATGCCCTTGACCCGAATTGAACCTGGGACCCTTCAGTCCTCCGACGCTCTATCCACGGAGCCAAACCGGTTTTGGCAACAGGCCCTATTCTTATCCAGCTTTGCTACATGGGGCTGCCCCAGGCTGTGAGCTGAAGGAAATATGACACATTGCCAGGAGCTGGGCTTCCTTCCCTTCTGCTTCCTTTGTGATAGTTCCCAAATTAATTAAGTGGGAAAGGGAGCAGGCAGCTATGCTGCTGTTGGGCTCCCAGTTCCCCTGGCTCCTGGTTGGTCCAAGGTTATCCTCTTTGCTCAGCTCTCAGATGCTATTGTTGAGAAGGATCGTGATCACACCCTCTGCTATGTAGTGAGCACCTTATAGCTTGGTGCTTATCTTTGCTCCACGGAGCATTCTCTAAACTTTGGTAAATTCATGCTGCCTTTCCATCCTAATTTCCATAAAACCTGTATGTTTTTCTTTTAATCAGAGATGAGAAGAGGCTTAGTTTCATCAGATCCTGGACACAGCTGCTGCTGGCATCTATGCAGTGAGGGGTCCTCCGCAGATCTGGGGGACAGAGCAGGGATCAGAGCAGCACCCCTGAGAGCCAGGATATGGGCAGGCAAGCCCCAGAATAAGTGTTGAGGAAGAGGATGCCCCTTTAGAAGACATGTCCACCTCCCACTGGACTCTGGTCTATCCCATTGCGGAGGCCAGATATCAGCCAAGTAGCTGGGATGCATTCCAGGCACAGGGGCTAGGGGGTGTTAGGAGAGCTGAGGCTGGTTTATGTCCCTGGAGCCCAGAGCTACTGTGAGGAAGAAGGAAGGCAATGAGCAATGAAACTTGGGGAGGTGAGGTGTAGGGGCCATGAGGCCACACTGGCAAGGCAGAGCCTTAGACCAGACCAAAGAGCTTGGAGTTCACACTGAGTCAGCAATCAGCCCATATGGGATACAACCAGACTAATCCCCTAAAATGTAAGCACTTCAAGGGTGGGTTTCCTACTGAGTCTGGCAGAGTTCCTGCTACTTCCCAGTCACCAAGTAAATATTTGTTGAATTAGTGAATCGTACCTTATAGCCTGGTGAGAAACCCATTGGGTGACAGGGGGAAAGAAGCAGGAGGGGTCTGCTAGAGACCCCTGTGAGGCATTGGAGGTGCTCACCTGCATGGGAGAGTGGATTGGGTGACGACAAGACTATAGGGTGGAAAGATCTCCAGATTTGAAAGGGGCCAAGAAGATGAAAACACTAGCACATGGTGGGGTACTGACTAGGGGACTGAAACCCCAAGAGGAACCCAGATCACTACCCAGGGCTGAGCCCCTTGGCCTGGTCCCTACTAGGATAGCAGCCAGTCATAGTTTCCTCCTGGCCTCCAACAAGCTCTGAGGCCAGTCACTTGCAGATAAGGGCTGTACTCCACAATGCCCTGGCAAGACACCATCCACTTCCACGTCAGACCTGGCCTTCTTGCGCTAACCCCCCCAAAAAGGAGACGCTGAACGTGAGGCCGTCCCTCCACAGACTTGGCAGCACAGGGAACTGACGAGTGATAATCTGGCTAATTTCCTTTTGTTGAGCAGACTTCGTTGCAGCCTGTCTGAGCCAAGCTCCCCCAGGGCAGGCCCCATGACCCTGTGAGCAAGGTCTGACCTCCGCCTAGGCTTAGTTGGATTTGGGTTTTGTTTCCCAGCATTTAGGTGTCAGAATGTGGACAATTAGGCAAGACTGAACAATGTAGAAAAGGCTTTCCAATAATGATGAGGACATTTGGCAGGCAGCATTAGGTCACATGAAGGGAGAGCAGAGACCTAGTGTCTGATGGATAAGCAGTGTCTACAAAAGGCAGGAAAACCAACAGCCGTGTTGTTTCTAAAAGACTTTTCCTTGGAAAAATGTTTGGCAGTACTTACTAAAGCTAACACATGTATATCCTATGACCCAGTAATTCCATACCATTCCCAGCATTTTCAACAGAAATGCATACATATACTTATCAACATATGAGAGTACAAGAATGTTTATAGTAGTTTTATTTATCTCAGCCAAAAATCAGACACAGCGAAAACAGGCCATAGAGTGGGGAAATACATCTTTGGGACATGGGATAGTGCCCTGAAATGGAAAGAACAGACCACAGCTACATGGGACAACTAGAAAGAGTTGTACAGACATGACATGAGCAAACTAGTCAAACATAAAAGAGAGCACAGCCTGTGATTCCACCAAAATGAAGTTCAAGACTGGGTAAAAGGAATTATGGCGATAGCAGTTGGAATGGTGGCTGTGCATAGCGGGATGGTTTCTGACTAGAAAAGAAAAAGCTCAGGATGTTTCTGGAGTGCTGGAATAGATTCTCTGTCTCTCTCTGGGTACTGGTTATGTAAGTTCACACACACACACACACACATTCATTGAATTGTACACTTAAGAGTTATGTACTTTATGGATAATAATCCAACTAAAAATAACATCTTTTTTTTAAAAAAAAAGAACTTTCCCTACCTTTAGAAGAACTGCAGGATTTTGAAGGAAATGCTGACCTTCCCCACCTCTGGTGAGGGCCCAGAGGTGTGTCTGAGGGCAGAACCTGGGGAGTTTATGCTCATCTTCCCTTGAAGTTGAGAAAAAGGGAGAGAGATTTTCTACGAATCATCTCTCAGGTTGAAAGAGCAGGTCTAGGCCAGAGATAACATCAGTGGCAACGACATGAAACTGTTTCGCTGCTCTTATCTCAAACCACAGTGAAAAATAACATGTGAAGATGCATCTTTCCTGGCAGCCATAGCTCAGGGTCTCCTCACAGGAGGGAAATTGGTCAGCTCTTTCTGAAAACAAAGACTATGCCCAACAGCCCTTCTGAGGGCCCCAAAAGGGGGCTTCTGTGGGGCAGGCCTGGTGATTCTACCTAGCCTACCACCTGGCCCGGGGGTGGGGAGCTCCCAGCACTGTGGGAAGGTGGAAAGGCCCCTTCATATCCCAGCTCCATCTTGTGGGCTGGCCCTGCTCTGCCCTGCCCTGCAGATCTGGTTGCCATGAGCATTCTGGCCTCCCCTCTCCTCAAAGGGACAGGGAAATCGGGCCGCTCTCAGCAGAGGCCCAGGCAGCAGGGCTCTGCGTCTGGCGAGACCTTCTTGTGTCAGGCAGGCTGGCCTGAGGCTGGAGCCTCTCTGTTTCTGCCATGATTCTACTTCACAGACCGAGAAGAGACCTGCGCGCCCGATTTGTTATTTGTGAGGTCCATGTAACAAGCTTGGAGGTTCCGGGGCAGGAGCTATGGGATCCAGAGCAACCAGCCATGGGCTTTCAACAAAAACAGCAGCTTGCTCAGAAGCTCAGGCTGGCACAGCATGTGCCTGGTCCATGCAGCCCCCATCTTCCACTTCCAATCATGCAGACCCTAAATTCCCAAGCACGTGCATGTACCGACAGCCAGGAAGCAAGAGGCGTAAGTGCTCAGGAACATGGCATATGTGGATTCCAGGGCTAGGCCTGCCCATTGGGGCTGTGATGCAGGCCGGTATGTAGCCTCCATCTGTGACTCCAGCACAATGACAGTTGTGAGGATGGGTGAGGATGCCTGGATAACACTTTGCATCCTCCAGGCCCATACTGAGGGCTGCCCTGCCTGCTGAGGAGGAGCAGGCAGGCCTTTTCTGCTGTCCTTGCTGTCTCTGAAAGAGATACCAGCATTCGGGGCTTTGAGGTGAGCAGCCCCCACTGTTAGCTAATGACCAGCATGTTGGCTGACCAACCAACTTGGGGAATCAGTCGGTGTGATGTGAGCCACCATGAGGACCCCCACTTAGCTGGGGACACTGAGGATGCAAATTCTCTATAAGCAAGGGGACTGACCACATTATACCCACTGACCGTGGCACTTAGCCTTTCTTCTCAGGTCATGCCATGGCCATATTTATGGCCATCACAGGGTGGAAAATCCAGGAGAAAGCTCCCCTGCCATCCTTCCACCCAAGTCTTCATCTCTTTCCCTTCCAACCCTGAAGTCACGCAGGGTCACCCACCCCAGCATCAGTGCCGTTCTAGAACTTTCACAGATGCCTTGTCATGTTATCTTCATGTCCATCATTTCATTCCATGGACTGACCATTGGCTACTTCTGTGGATGAAACTTTTCTCCTTCTCTGTGATCCCTCTGAATATGAACGTTGAGTCAAAGGATGTGGCCATGCTATGGCCCATGACAGAGACTGCCATATGGCTGACAAGGGAGCTGTTCCACTTCTCAAGGTCTAGCATATGAGAGAGGGCTGCGCTGCTGCTTTAGTGCACCCCTTAGATTCCTGGTTCCACCCGCAGTACTACTGATTTCTGAGGGGTGGTGGAGTGAGCAGGCAGAGGAGACAGAGAGTTGAGGTGGTTCCTGGGGAGGCCTCTGTGAAAGGAGTAGGAGGAACTGTTTTACTGTCCTGGGAAATTTTTTTTTTACTGACCCAGTACAATTTATTATCCGCCCCCCCCCTTTTAATGTATAACATATATACATATCTTTCTATTGCCCCCTCCCCAACCCACTTCCATACATGCCTTCACCCCCCAGCATCTTGCGTCCATTGGTTATGCTTATATGCATGCATACAAGTCCTTCAGTTGATCTCTTATCTACTCCACCTCTCCCTTACCTTCCCGCTATAATTTGATAGTCTGTTTGATGCTTTACTGCCTCTGTATCTATCTTTTTGTTCATCAGCTTATTGTCCTGGGAAATCTTGATGCGTGAATGAACCTGTTCCTCAGGCCACCCAGCCCTCTTCTCTTTGCTAGAGATGGACCTACAAAGTTGAGAGTTTGTCCTCATGGTCAAACTCTCAAGTGGGCCTTCCCCAGGGCCTACTTATGGTTATCTCCCACGGAGAGAGATAATTTGGACCTGCTTCCTGGCATTCTAGGAAAACAGGGTATCCAGAGCCAAACCCAGAAAATTGGGGGTCAGGGCCTTGCCTCTTGTGCCCAGGTTTCAAGCCTAGAGTTCCAGGCTTCCAAAATACCAGCCTCTCCTTAGATTCCAAGGCAGCAGTACCAGTAGGCTCCAAGGAAACCATGAGCTCAGAAACTGAGCTCATGTTCTCCTTCCCCCACCCCCCAGTTCCAGCAGGTTCCCCACTACCAATGTCCAGATTTGAGCCTGGTTGAAGGTTAAACTAGGGCGCATAGAAAAGGTTATCAGGGAGATGAAGGCAATTTCTGTGCGTGGTATAGCCACCTTCCACCTGGACCTTCCCCACTTTCCTATTTCTCAGGAGAGGTATCAGAGGCTCTCTGTCAGCCTGTTTCCCTAAAGTTGAGCCAGATGCTTTGAGGCCTCTAGTTTGACCAAGACTTTGAACATTGGCCATGGTCTGGCCTCTGGAGCTAGAGTCCACTCCATCTTTGTGGACTCTGCCTGAGAGACTGAGGCACCCGTGTATCCAGGGTCACACAGCAAGCTAGTGCAGACCAGGTTTGTGCACGTCCTGCTGTCCCAAACACAACAGTGAGAAGACAAGGATGTACCTGCAAGCCTCTAGCCCTCTACCATTAGGTGCCTCAGGCCAAGAGGAGGCTGGGTCCGTGGAGCGGTGGGTCTTCCTGTCGATGTGCCTCAGCATGTACCCCCAGACCCTGCTGCCTGTCAGGGAGGAGTGGTCTTCAGAAGCCTGAGCGCCCAAGGGACAGGAGCTCACAGCTGCTGGGGACTGGACAGTGGGCTTTCTCAGGGCTGAAACCACTCTTTTTTAAAAAAATATATTTTATTGATTTTTTTACAGAGAGGAAGGGAGAGGGATAGAAAGTCAGAAACATCGATGAGAGAGAGACATCAATCCGCCGCTTCCTGCACGCCCCACAGTGGAGATGTGCCCGCAAGCAAAGTACATGCCCCCGACCAGAATCGAACCTGGGACCTTTCAGTCCTCGGGCCAACGCTCTATCCACTGAGCCAAACCGGTCTCGGCTGAAACCACTCTTGACTCCTAGACCCACACCGACCCTGACACCAAACCTGAGTCGCAGGACCACCTTCCATGTTCTGAGATAATACGGTAGCTTCACTCAGCCACACTTGCTGGCCTTTAGCCTGATGTGGCCCCAAGAGGTGGAGTGGCCTGGGACTCCTACTGCCAGGGTGGGCAGGGCGGTGGTGGCCTGTGTGCTGGCTGCAGGCATCATCTGAAGTGTCACAACTGAGCAAGGTCTATCAATGGGTAGACAGTGCAGACTCAGTAGGTCTGGCCTGGACCACGTTGTGTTATAGCTTGATACCTAATTTTATTCTATAACAGTCCATCTTTGTCTTTCCTGGTTTGGTGAAGGAGCCCACAGTCTGAGAGGTTTAAATTGTAGGCAGCTGATTGTGAGGTAATCTCACTCACTTCTAATAAACTGTTCAAATGATTATGCTAGGATTAGACTTGAAGGTGTGGATTCACCACGGGCCGGGCCTTGTGCTCTGGGGTGTTAGGGCGTTAGTAGTCAAGGAGGACTCCAGTTGTACAAGGGGCACTGGTGCATGTGTGAGGGGCCCTGCAGGCCAGGCTAGGGGCTTTGCTTTGAAGTCAGGTCTGGAAGAAGCTAGGAGCTTGGAAGAAGCTAGGAGCTTGGCCACAAAAGGTCAGCCCTGGTTTTTGTGGGCCCCCCATCTGGTCCGGGCCCCTAGAGCCACTCGCCAGGGCTGACCTTTTGTGGCCACACTGAGTCCTCAGGGCAGGGGGTTTGAATTAAACTTCAAGCTCCCCAGGAGCTGTAGTAGAGACCGAAGGAGGGAGGACCTGGGGAGGGGGGTTTGGGCAAAGATCAGACTTGAGTTCCGAAGGACACAGAAGTGGGGGCAGTAACAAGCTGCACAGACCTTGATGAGGCGCCTACTGTGTGACTACTGGCACTGGAGAGGGTAGTACTGAGGCCATCAGGTGGGTTTCTCACTTGCCCTCCTGGGCCTCCTCCTGGGAGACCTCTGGGCCCTGGTTATGATGCCACCAATCCCAGCCCCCTGCCTCTTTCAGTCCATCCAGGCCTGGGGAGACTGGACTCTGTCACCAGCGTTTCCGTGCCCCAGCTTTATTGGAGCAGCAAGCGCTAATGCATAGTTACAGAAATATTTCTTCAGGCACAGCCCCTCCATTACCACCCTCAGCCTCCTCTGCCAGCCCAGGGCTGGTACCCCCTCTCATCTCAGGCATCAGTTGTTCCCGACGCTCCTCCAGTCCCATTTTCCTGCAGCTTTAACCATATATACCAGGCTCCCATGAGAGGACAGTCTCAGAGGCTACCCTCAGTCCTGTTACATGATTTCCATACAGAATAACACTCTTTAAGGCTTCCTTGAACTGTGTGAAATCACTGTACTCAGAAGTACAGTTCTTGGGTGATCCTTTCGGCTAAAAAAGAAATATATATATATATTTAAGTCATCGCAGCAGAAAAATAAAAGGGTTACATGGTAAACTCCCCATCTGCTAGGAGGTAACTTAGCGTCTGTCTTAGGGAGGATACTGGGACCCATTTGCTGATTGTGGAGCCCAGGACCTTGGGGAAAGAGCCGGGTGAGGGCAGGTCAGGACAGGGACACAAGGATGAGCAGGGGACTGTGAAGCACTGGATAAAGAGAGTGGAACACCTCAGTCATTTCCCCACAATACCTCCCCTGCCCCATCACTGCCTGACCGGGATTGGCACCGCATGGCTCTTTCCTCTCCCCAGGCTGAGTCCATGACCAGATATGTCTCAGACTGACTACTGCACACTGACCCCTGTACACATGGGCTTGGCAGAGAGCCTGACAAACCTCCAGAACAACTCCGGAGTTCCTACTCCCACAAGCCCAGCCCTCATCAGCCAGTGGGCTTTTGAATTGGAAAGTAGTTCCCGAGGCCTCCAATGTAGCAAGCAGGGGCCATAAGAAACCCATTGCCCTTCTGGGCCTTTGGCTGTAGCAAGGAAAATAATGTGTGAGGTTCCCCCAAGAGCAAACAGCAACTTACTTGAAGTTTTGTGCAGATTTGGGTAAGATGTTTTATGTTCTCATAAACCTTTTGTAGGTGTTCATTCTTGTTATCTTTCATGAGGTTCTTCAGGGTGGAGATGAAGTCTTTTATAAATTTCCCATAGCAGGACTCCTGAAACAGGGTTGGGGCACTGGGATGATGGTGGTGCACAGCACAGCACCAGTTGACCGCCAACCTCATCCATCCCCGTCACCCTGGCCAGAGGAGCCCTGGGCTCAAATTCAGGCCCTGCCCTGGTCCTCCACAGGAGGCCTCTGAGCACTGTGAGCTGTGCAGTGGGTGCCTGGTCTCTCCCCAGGCCCAGGGCTGATCTGGGATTGTGATCAGAGAGTCCAGCAAAGCTCAACCTGGCCATGGCTTCATCTGTTGGCTGGGCTGGAGGTTCCATTCTCAGACTCTCAGTTTTCTCCCCAGATTTCTCTCTCCAACATCTTTTCTTTTTATCTCTTCCCTAGGTGCCAACTGGGGTGATGGCCTTCGAAATAAGGTCCATGTGGTAGTTTCTCCTTACCTCGCTGGTGTTCTGGGGCCTTTTGAAGTAACCCTGGAAGCAGGGAAAGTTGGTCAGAAGCACAAAGGGCCACTGAAAGCCAAATGATGTTTGATGAAGACCCAGACTTACATTGTATGTAGTGTTGTCAGCCGAAAGGTCCTTCTGAATCTCAGCACAGACTGCCATGTGATTGTCATAGAGAGGCTCGCTGGTTATCTTCATCGGGATGGGATGGCTTTCCAAGCACCAGAGCACACAAGCCAGGAGCACGAGCAGGTACATGCTGTAACTTAAGAGCAGTCCGAGCCCTGGGCTTGGCGACATTTCTGTGGGGAGGGATACCTATATATGTGGGTCTAAGGAAATGCTAAATCTCTTATCAGTCATCACCGCCTTAGGTGGAAGAGAGAGAGTACCTTATCGCCAGGCAAGATATGCTTTTCATCCATTTTAAACTATTTCTTTTTTTTAAAATATATTTTATTGATTTTTTACAGAGAGGAAGGGAGAGAGATAGAAAGTCAGAAACATCGATGAGAGAAAGACATCGATCAGCCGCCTCCTGCACACCCCACAGTGGAGCCGCAAGCAAGGTACATGCCCCCGACCGGAATCGAACCCGGGACCTTTCAGTCCTCAAGCTGACGCTCTATCACTGAGCCAAACTGGTCTCGGCTTCATGCATTTTATATGACCACAGCACACTTCATGGATTCTTGTCTTTGTTGAAATGCAGCTTTGGTTCAAGAAATGATATTCATACTCATATTTTGAGTCATGACCCTTCTGCCTGTGTGTGGGGCAGGTATTTGGACAGGACTGGTGCTATCTGCAGGTCTGACCAGAGCACAGAGAGTGGATGGGTGGAGAGAGAGCCAGCAGGGGCTACAGCTGCATCAACCCAGCTTCCCCAGGCTCACCTGTTAGGGGGAAGGCTGGCCCTGCTCCCACCTGACACCTGGGACACACCCACTTTCTCTAGTCCACAGGAGGGATTTGTGGGAACAGGCGCAAGGAAGTCTCCAGCCCTGCTTGGCAAAGCAAGAGGAGAGAAGACAGCTGCTATGTTCTCGTCCCGACGGCCTTGAATTTTAGGAGAAAGCACCTGATACAAAACTTAAATGTACCAACATTGTGACTCTCAAAGATTAAGAGCATCCATTTTGGGGAAAGTTTGGTAAACACACTGAGTGGCCAGATTATTATGATCTTTGAGTGCATAATTATCTGGCCACTCAGTGTATATCCTCTATTATAAAAGTCTAATGTGCAAATTGTCCACTCGACCAACAGGCAGGCTGGCCAACTGCCCATATTCCCTCCTCCTGGCCATTCTAGCCACACCCCACCCATGCACAAACTCATGCACCAGGCCTCACACACACACACACACACACACACACACACACACACTCACACACCCCGTGTGGCCACTCAGTGTATGCTGAGCACTGATCCCTGTGGTTTGGTTTCTTTTCCCCAGAACAGCTAGACTACCTGCTGGTTTCCCTTAGGAGTGGTGAAGCCCTGAGTGTGAGGCAGGGTGTGGCCTCTGAGGGGCACAGGTGGTTTGCCTGATGCTAGGGGGCCTGTCTAGTCATTGCCCAGACAAGCCGATCAACCCTCAGACTTGCCCAGGAAGGAGGATGCCCCTTCTCTGGGCCAAGTTTCCCACTGACTAGGTCCCTTGGATTTTAAAGTGAACCTGAAAACCTCTCCCTAAAATGGGAGCCCCTGTATATCTTGGGAAGCACATCCAGGTTGCTGAATGCTGCCCCAGGCCCCTCTCCCCTCCTCTCTACTCTGGCAGTGCTGTCCACAGCCAGTGCTTGACTGGCTATAGGCCCCAGCCCCTGCCTCCCCGCCTCCCGGTAACTTCTCATCCTGAAGGGAAGGCAGCAACATTAGCATTTGCTCATGGTGAAAACAAACTGCAAAACTGCACAAATAAGAACAGAATTTTAATAATTTATTATTATAATACAATATCTTGAATAAATACCAAGTAGGAGCATAAATAAATAAATAAATATTAAAGTACATAAATATATAAATAAATATGAATGGTCCCTGCCAGTGTAAAAATCCTCCACCTAGATATGGGTCAGCATGGCTCAGCGCAAGTCCGTGGCCCCATGGCCTGGCTCATCCTGTTGCCTCTCCAAGGTGGAGATCCTGAGTTTCGGCTCTTTGAGGGTAGGAGGGTAGCGATCTGCGAGGTAAGCTCCCAGGGTTGGCTCCTGGACCGGCCTGCCTCACTTCTGGACTGGATTCCAGCAGTCAAGGGGGGTGATAAGTAGAAAAGCATTCAGGTCCTCTTTGAAATTTTTGAAAGTGGTGTTCTGGATTGCACAGAAAGTTTCCTTAAAGAAAAAAAAAAGAAAAAGAAAACTTGAGTCTAGGCATGAGTGGGTAATGTGAAGGGGGGAGCACCAGCATGTTTATATGTCTCTTAGGACTCAGAGGTCAGAAGGCCCATCTCCGGCCTGCCTGCTGACTGGATCAGGTGATGTGTGTCACCCGAACTTGGGGCCAGGGACCTGAGAAGTGCTGGAGGCTGGTCTGCTGGGCAGTTAGGCCACTAGCTCTGTGGTCCCAAGCCAGGACAGAGCAGCTTGACTGAAATTGGCTTCAAACACCCAGAAAGGGCAGGAATACACAGCTCTGTTCCCACAAGAAAGGGATGGTTGGACTTCGTACATCCAGATATGCTTCCATCCTTGCTCCTCTGCAATCCAGGAACCCCACCAGGGCCCAGGGGAAGGTCCCCTTGGGAGGTGGCACTTAGGCTTCGGAATTTCCGAGGTTGCCTCACCTCTGACAAGAACAGGGCACCTGCCACTAGGGGGCGCTGTGGACTCTGGAGCTTCAGACTTGAACTCCTTGAGCCTGAAATGGGCTGGGCTGCTCTAATGACAGATCTGTTAACACAGATTCCCTTTGGTGTCCCCCGAAGGTCTCCCCTCCACAGTCCTCCATCCTCCTAGACCAAGACCTTCCCATTCGGGGCCCTGACACAGGCACTCACCAGGGTAGGGGGGCAGTGCTGCTTGTAGTGGCTGGCTATCAAGGTCAAGGAGCCCTCGAGCCTGGTGAGGCTGCCCCGAAGGCCCTTCACAAACACCTCCAGGCGGGTCTGCAGGCATGTCGGCTCCTAAGGAAAATGTCCAGGCCTTGGTAAGCATGGCCAAGTGCCCTCCCCATCACTTCGTGTTCTCATCCTGTCCTCTAAGAGCAGAGCCTGGAGAGGTCGTAGCTAGTCTCGGGCAGGTCCAGTCATATACGCTGCCCTGCCCCCTGTCCCTGCAGGCAACAATCTGACTCCACCTCACTACTCAGCTCAGGCCACCCTCAGCCCGCACAGCATATTCCCTTGACCTGGCATCTCAAGAGGGTCCCAGCCCCTAGGAAAGGAAGTCACTACCCCACTTTTCAGGGAAAAGGGGGCAGGGCATCACCTAGACCCCTCTGTGCCCCTCTGTAGCCATCACAGTGAGTGCTTCAAGTCCATAGTCCCTGACTCATGACCAACCCCTGCTTACCCACTGCTCCCTGGTGACTCCTGACCCCTTGAATGCTAGGAGATTCCACGGACAGAATGCTAGGTCTGTCCATGGCTGCTCAGATAATAAGGCAGCTCAGATGACTGCCACAGGGGCAAGGCCAGTGCCTTCTGAGCACACCTCCTTCTGGCAGCCAGCTGACTGGAAGGGAAGTGGACCACCCTGTGAGAATCCATCTAACATGGAGCCACCCTCTCCCCCAAAGGCAGAGGTCTCTGGGAAGGTGTGTCAGAGAATAGCATCTTACCTCGGGGTTAAACACTTCAGAGACGACTTCTACTGTTTCATTCTATAGAAAAGGAAAATGCAGAGAAATGAAGCTGACGGGCAGGGCTCATCCAGGCCAAGGGGGTTGGCTGCAAGGTGGCCCAGACACAAACCTCCCTCCCTCCCTCCCTCCCTCACTCACCATCACAGCGGCAGGATCATTGCTCGGTCCCAGAAAGCTCAGAGCTTCTTTAATGGCTTCCACATGTTGAAAGGGCCGGGTGATGGGGCTGGGTAGGCGGGTGGGTGCGGAGATGCTGCAAACCACAGTGCCCAGGAGCAGCAGGTTCTGCAGCCACATCCTCCTGAGGACTTTAGCCTTTCTCTCTGAATACTGGGCTCACTGGCAAAAGAGCTTTTATATGCACCGTTAGAGGAAATGATTAATGGTGACCACAAAACTCCCGGGAGGTGGGGGAA
>PVJN01046625.1:0-16355 GCA_004026805.1 Lasiurus borealis
ATCAGGCCCAGAGATAGGCCTGGAGATGCTGACTGGCATAGGAACCGACCAATCAGAACCAAAGGAGGGTGCTGTGAGGAGCCAATGACTGCCTAGGAGGTGAAGCTTTTGATGCTAACTGGCATAGGAACCAATCAATCATAACCAAATCTGGGTGCTATGGGAAGTCAATGGCTGCCTAGAAGGCAGAGCTTTTGACACTGACTGGCATAGGAACCAAACAATGAGAACCATGTCTGGGTGCTGTGGGGAACCAATGGCTGCCTAGGATGTGGAGCTTTTGATGCTGACTGACATTGAAACCTACCAATCAGAACCAAATTGGTCAGCAGAGGAGGGCATTTTGAGGTGGGGGGGACATCAGGCCTACAGAAGAGAGCAGTTAGGGGTGATCAAGCTGGCAGGTAGAGGTAGTTGGGGGCAGGCAGGAAGGTGAGTAGTTAGGACCCTGTGGTCTCAGATTATGAGAGGGCTTAAATGACAGTTGGACATCCCACAAGGGATCCCCAATTGGAGAGGGTATAGGCTGAGTTGAGGGAACTACCCTCCATGCATGAATTTTACTGAGCCTCTAATATTTGCATAATCTGTGTCTGAAGCTACACACATTTTCAGATAAAGGGGCCTTTAAGTTCATTTGTTAGATTGCCAGTGAACTCATGCTAGCTACTTTAAAAAGTAATAGAGAATTAGCCCTGACCAGTGTGACTCAGTGGTAGAGCACTGGCCCATGTACTAAAGGGTTGATGATTCCAGGTCAAGTGCATGTACCTGGGTTGCAAATTTGATCCCTTGCTTGGTCTGGTCACATGCTGGAAATGACCAATCTATCTGTCTCTCTCACATTGATGTTCCTCTCTCTCTCTCTCTCTCTCTCTCTCTCTCTCTCTCTCTCTCTCTCTCCTCTTTCCCCTCCTCCCTTCCCTCTCTTCCACTCTTCCTAAAATCAATTGGAAAAATATCTTCAGTGAGGATAAACAACAAAACAGTAGTAGAGAATTTGGAAAAATTCTCTATGAATTAAGTTGAAAATAGGGTAATGTTACTTGCTAGCTTTTTGTTCCAATATTTTTATTTATTACTGATCAAGAGTTATCTAAAAATCTAGCTTTAAACCAATTAAAGATGACTTGATTTTGTCCCATTTTATCTCTAAATTCAGATATTTTGTTTGGACTTGTTATTTCTTTCGTGCTTGCTTTGAGTGACTAATCCCAACATTAGTTTATCTGTATTACAAGTTGATTATGCATGTGTTTGTCTTTGTGTTAGGTAGAAACATGTATTATGTGCACTATAGAAAAAACAACTAATAAAAGGGCAATATGCTAATTAGGCCAGATAAACTGGACATCTTCCAGATGTCATTCTGGATGTCTTTCCTGACAAAGTGGGGGGTATGGCTGGCCTGCAAACTGCTGGTGGCCCCTTGCCCAGGCCAGCCCTGCCCCCTAGAGGGAACCCCCACCCCAATCGGGGGCCTTCTTCAGGTCAGGCCAGCTGGCCTCCACAGTCCATCAAGCCTCTATCTTATATAATAAAAGGGTAATATGCAAATTGACCCTAACAGCAAAATGACTACTGGACTAGTCACTATGAGGTGTGCTGATGGCCATCCACGGCAGGGGTGTGCCGGTTCCAGCCGGCACTACAGTCGAACAGCACCTGAAAGGGGGGTGAGGATTAAGAAAAGAAAGAGACAGACACAGAGATGGGATCGGGAGGACTGACAGTTCAAGACTGCAGCCACGAGTTTATTTTTCCAGGCCTTTTTATACATGCTAGCGTGTTAGTAAGCCATTCATTAATGCAGGAGCTCTTGGTTTCTGTTCTCTCATCTGACCTTTAGCCATTCTTTGTTTCAGGACAATCAGTTTCTGTTAATCACTAAACCTCAGGTAAGACTAAGCACTCAGGGTCTTTTACTCATGGAATGTTGTAGTTAAGTAACTCTATTTACGACTTAACTCCCTCGTTCCTTAGGCTTTAGCTAACTAAGCAAGCAGTCTTAAGCAAAGCTAGAAACAATTCCAGTAAAACTAGGGGGGTCAAAGGGCTGAGGCAGCTCACTTTGTGAACGCTTGCCTTCCCGGGACTTTGTCAAACCGAGACCGCCCTCGACAGGGGTGGGGCTGGTGAGCAGGCAGAAACAGCTGACCTCTCTATCCCTTCCCGTGGCCATCAGGCACCAATCACCTGATGGCAAATGGGGAACCGGGGTGGGTGGCAACGGGGAGTGGGGCCAGCTATGGGCAGCTGGGAAAGATGGTCCTGATTTCAGGCCAGGCCTAGGAACCATACCTGCCTATGAATTTTGTGTTCTGGGACTGTAGTGTTTAATAAACTTACAATCTAGAATCTAAAGTGTTTATGTATATTTTATAGGTGATATAAATACACAAACACAATACCAAATAATACAACTACAAAAGATTATAACATGCTTGATAAAGTAATCTATTCTAAAAGTCATTAACAAATATTCTAGGACAGGCTTTTTTTCTCAGCACAGGAGCTCAGGAGATAAACAATTATGAAATCACAGAAGAAGCATCTTCTCTGGATTAAAGAAATGAATAGAAATATTATTTGGTAACTGGCATATTAATTTACTCCAGAAGATAAAGTAGGATTTTTCAAAAAATTCAAATGGTAAGAGCACGATTCTAGCAAGCAGATGAAGAGATATAGGAAAGACAAAAAGAAAAAATTATATTCACCTGGATGTTAATAAATTAAGGGGATGATGAGTAAGAGTTGAAAACTAATGGTGTCATTATTGAGAGAGCAGTGTTTTAAAATAAGCACTAGAAAGCCAGGGGGGTTGAGTAATGCTTTATGACCTTTGAGCATATGAATAATAGAATAGAGATTGAAACCATCAACAGAAAAAAAAAGGTTCAATGGAAAATAAACTCACAGGGTTACTGATCATATATTGCTAACTGGGCAGGTCATAGTGGGAAGTTCTTTCCCAGGCCTATCACTTCTTCAGTGAAAGGGTTTATGTAATCCCTGCCCATTCCTGTTCATGGAGGTTAACACACCTTTGAAAAACAAGAAACAATACCCCTGGAAGAGGGCATTAACTTTCAAGAGCACATAATCTTGTTAGCTATTTTGTAATTTAATCCCTGCCTTGCTCTCCCAATCTTCCTTACATTTTCTCCTTAATTTCAAATTCAAAGAACCAGCAAAACTGTTATTCTTGTGAGCATTGAGATCTTGCTTCTCCATATTGTCATCAGTTTGGCAAAAAAACAAGAACCAAAAACAAACAAACAAACAAACAAAAAACCACACACACACACACACACACAAACAAAAAACAACAACACTCTAACAGGTTTGTACATTTCTTTCATCAACACTTTGTCATTTGTTGTTTTGTAAGAAACATCTAAACCTGTAGAAAAATTGTAAAAGTTTATTTGAGCCAAACTGACAACATATGCTGGGGAACCAGATCTCAAATGCTCCTGAGAATAACAGTTTTGCAGCTTCTTTTATGCATTTGAAATGAAAGAGAGAATTAATGAAAATTGCATGGAAGTGGGAGAAGCAAGTCAGAGATTGGGTTGCAGAATATTTAATAAGATTAAGTGCTCTCTTGACAGTTAATATCTCCTTCCAGGGATATTAGGTCTGCTATGTTAAAGGTGTATTAACCTAGATGCACAAGAATGCATAGGGTTGGCCTAAAACCCTTTATAAAAGAAGTTATAGGCCAGGGGCATGACTATCCATATGACCTGCCTAGTTAGAAATTTATGATCAGTAAATCCTGTGAGGTTACTTCCTATTAACTACTTTTTTTTTTCATCTAAAAATCATTATTGTATCATGTTTCCATAATGCATAACCAATAATACGGTATGCATTAGGTATGTATGTATGTAAATAGTATACACTAAATAATATAAATTGTATATAGTTTTGATACATTACAGTTTTTTAATTAACTATAGAAAAAATGAAAAATTTATTCAACAAATAGATTAACCACTCCAATTTTATATCAAAAAGTTAATATTCGATTCAATATTTATAGATTTTATTTTTTCTATCATAGATATATGTAATGAAAAATTTTTAACTTTCATGGGCAAATATTTGAGGTAAAATTTTAATTTCTGAAGGTATTTCTGAAACATCACTGGAAATTTAGAAATTTTGTCACACGCATTCAGTTTTTTCTCTGCATTATGTGTAGGGAGGCGATGTATTACACAGGGAATTTAAAAATGAATTGCTCCTGACACCTGCCTTGGAGAAGCAGATACAATGGAGAGAAAGAGAGAAACGTGTGTAAGCCTGGAATCATAATACAGGGAGAGCCAGGCTTTGAAGGCAGTAAGCTGGAGAGCACATTTACATTTGGAAAATTAAAAATTAAATCTAGCTCACAGGTTATTGTCTTGTTAGGACTGAGACTCCTAATCTGTACAATGGGGATGATAGAAAATAGGAGGACACCTGCTAGAGCATGGTCCTCATTAATACAATGTGATAAGTATCCAACAGGAACTCTAAAATAAAGAGTTAAAGGCACAAAGAGGAGGACCCAATTGCTTTTGTCTGAGAAAGCTTACTGAATACATTTTGTTAATCTGGACCTTGAAAGATCAGATGGAAATAAAATTTCCAGGTCAGAAAATAGAGAAAAAACAACAAATGAACAATTTTGTTAAAGCATTTGTCAAACTCAAAAATATTCAGGTCCTTGGGTATTTGGACCAATAGAGGCTGTGGAAAAGTGGGCTGAACCAGAATAAAAAGAGTCTGTTATACTGTTTGGATTTATTATGTATTGAACACAGAATTCACTGTATATTTTCAAGCAAATTGAATACTTTAGAAATAGAACTTTAATGGATTGGAGGTGAATAGATTGGAGTGGGGAAAATTGAAATCAAGTACACAAGTGAGGCATATACTACAATTGTCTGTGCAAGAGATAGTTAAAACCTAGACTAAGTCAATACAAATAAAAATCTAGAAACAAAGGGAGCAGTCTGATACTTCGCAGTTAAGCATAAGTAAGAAATATTTTCTAGGTATAAATGGAAATAGTTCAGCTATTTGATTTACGATGCTCTTGAAATTTCCTAAGTTTCTGAGAGACTGAATATAAAAATGGACAATAGAGCTCTAACTCATAACTTCTGTAACAACCAGACCAGAAGAGTCAATGACTTACAGTTTCCCTAATTTTCCCCTGACTTCCAACTCAGGACCATCTAAGAAAGGCAAATATGCTCTCCAAATCAATCCCTAGAAAGTCCACTTCTAATTATCCTACCCCTAGCTCCTCCTTGCAACAAACTTCAATCAGGATATTTGAAACATTCCTTTTTTTCCCCACTATAATTTTCCCTATTCCTATATAAAACTCAAATGAAAATTTAACATTTAATTTATTTTTTATAAAAGAACATGAACAAATATACATTCTAACATAATTAATGACATCTTACAAATCTATAATGTATAAAGATTGATAGGATATGATAAACAGATTTAAACTTTTACATAACATCTAAGGGGACATTTTCTTTATGAGAAGAGTTTGAGTTATAATGTTTATAACATCCTAACACCCCTTGTCTTCATAAAAATGAAGCATTTATTAAATTCAAGGATGTGTAAACTTTTAGTAATGACAATAAGAATCTGAAAATGAAAATCACCTTTAAATAACAACAAGCAAACTTTCCTTTTTTTATAGCCCAAACCTGAATCTGTTTATGCATTCATTGTGAGTATTTAGCTTTGTAAAGTAAAAAAGCTTACTGGTGATTCAGAGTTTCTCCTCTCATCTTATTGATTGTAGAGAAAACTTAAAATGACTATCAGGCTGCCAAAAAAATTTATTGTTAATGATAATTTGTTAGCATAATAAAACATGAATATGGCAAGCTCTAATTTTCAGAATAAGCATAAAAGATGATTGAATACAAAAAGACAACTAAATGGAAAGATACAGGCCCTGATAATTAGAGAAAACACCGGGCTTAAAATGTATTCACTTCAGAATGAAAATAAAAATCTTATAAAGTTACACTGTTTCAGTTTCAAAGGGACTGATTTTAATGGAACATTGTATATCATAAAACAACCTTGAGATGTACTCCTTAAGTCATTCTAAAGTGTCTGATGCATGCTCTAGTCAAAATAACAACGATCTATAGATATCGCTACAGATCATTTACCCTGTTAAAGGGTTTAATCTCCTTCAAGAGTTTCATATATCACTCTTATTAACACCTATTTTATTCTATCAATCTCCTTGTGCCTAATCAGAGGTGTGATATGGGGAGAAAAAAAGCAACCATAAGCAGTAATAATAAAACTTGCTTTGTGTGAGTTAACCATGTTGAAATAACAAATACAATCTTCCCTCCGTCTAAAGCATTTTTAACTAAGATAAGCAAGCATCACTTTTATTTCCAGATTTATTATTTGTTTTTACAAAATATACTCTTTACTTTTTAAAATATGTTTTTATTGGTTTTCAGAAAGAGTGAGAAACATCAATGTAAGAAAGAACCTTTTATCCGCTGCCTCCCTTACATACCTGGTCTGGGAATTGAGCCTGCAATCTGAGCATGTGCCCTGACCCGAATCAAACTAGCAACCTTTCAGTGCATAGGACGACACTCAACCAACTAAGCCATACCAGCCAAGGCCAAAATCAATTATTTTTAAAAAATTATTTAAAATAAATTCATATATATATATATATATATATATATATATATATATATATATATATATATATATATATATATATATATATATATATATATACACACACTATTGAGTTCAGAGGAAGGGAGAGGCAAGATATATAGAAACATCAGTGATGAGAGAGAATCATTGATTGGCTGCCTCCTGCATACTGCCAACTGGAAATGAAGTCAGAAACTTTGGCATGTGCCATGATTAAGACTTGAACCATGACCTCCTGGTTCTTAGGTCGATGCTCAACTACTGAGCCATGCCAGCTGGCAAAAATATATATTATTCTTTTTCTTGACTTTCTTTTTCAAATGTTACCATATTATTTTCAAGTAAACTTCAGCTTTATCGTTGATAATGATGATTCTGAAATTAGTATAATATTTGGAAGTAGAATAAAAACAAACCAAAACACCGGTTTCAGTGATAGGTCTTATATGAGCTTTAAGAATGTTTGAAGATCAAGTTGTATTTAAATTACCAATTTGAGAGTCCTTCTATGCACCATCCTCTCTACAACTCACTTACTGATAATGACATATGTCAATAATAAATAATTCATCTAAGGATAATTTTACATGAACCACACACTTCTATGAGGACAGGATAATTTTTTTAATTATTATTTTTTTCTTCATGTTATATTTCTGGAAAATATTCCCTCATGCTTATAAGTGAAGAATAGCTCTCAAATATGAAATCAACAAAGCAAGAGAATTTCTTGTATGATATTTTCACATAGTTGATTTTTATTAAAGTTTGTGTTTATAAAGAGATTAAAAAGCAGAAGTTGTAGATACAAAACTTTTAGGAAATACATGAAGATTCATTATGCATTAATAATCCTAGAAATAATTGATATATATAATATATAAACCCATTTTTATAACTCAGATCAGAAAACTTAATTTCCTCAACCTGAAACAGCTAATGGGTGAAAGAGACAAGATTTAAGAGCAGAACAAATTCTTTCTAGCCATTTTATGAGAGGTTTGTGTGTCCAGTATTTTAAAATCAAACTACTGTTTCATGAGAAAATGTGTTTTGAATTTTTAACATTCAATATGGAAATACTTATTAGTTACAATCCATAGAAATGACATGGTATATTCTCTGATTAAAAGATGGATCCAGTATAAAATGTTTAATATGGGAAATCAAATAACCCTGAAAATTACATCATTTGTGAGTGAGTCATCAGCAGGTATGTTTCACAGGGAATGGGTTTTAAAACTTTGAGCTATAACTTCTTTTATGACAAGTTGTTAATACTGGAAGAACATCAGAGACAATATGATGTTATTATAAATAAAATCTTGGCAGAGCCTCAGCATTCAAATTTCCTGTTCTGAAGTCAATGAGAGGTATTTTTCTTTAATGTATATTAAAGAGAAAGAAGACATCAGAGCCATTTATACAGAAAGTAAAAGAATGTTAAAACAGGGGAATAGGGATAATGCCTAATGAGATAGGGAAAATCTAATCTAATCTGTTTTTGCAACAATATCTTTGACTATAATTTGCAATTTCACCCAACTTAAATTTGTCCTTACAAATATTTAGTTTGGCTACAGATTTATATCTTAAATCCCACCATAAATAGCACAGATGCAAGTTTAAGGCACATATTTTTAAAACATATGTGTTGTTTACATTTTCTGAGACTAATTTATATAAAACAATTTTTCATATTAAACTACAGGCTGGGTGCACAAAATTTGCTCATGCGGTAGGGGAGGGGTGTTCTTCAGCCCAACCTGCAGCCTCTCCAATCTGGGACCCCTCCAGGGATGTCCGACTGCCCATTTAGGCAGTCAAACATTCCTCTCACAATTCAGGACTGCTCGTTCTCAACTGCTCGCCTGCCTACCTTTCTGATTGCCCCTACCCTTCTGCCTGTCATCCTGATCATCTTTAACCACTCCCCTTCCAGTCTGATTGATGCCTAACTGCTCCCCTGCCAGCCTGTTTGCCCTTAATTGCCCTTTCCTACAAGCCTGGTCTTCCCTAACTGCCCTCCCCTTCAGACCTGGGTTCCCCCCAACTGCCCTCTCCTGCAGGCCAGGTCACCCCAAATTCCCTCCTCTGCCATCATGGTCACCCCTAACTGACCTCCCCTGCAAGCTTGATCGCCCTCAACTGCCCCCTTGCAGGTCTGGTCCCTCCCAACTGCCCTCCCCTGCTGGCCATCTTGTGTCCATATGGGGGCAGGATCTTTGACCACATGGGGGCAGTCATCTTGTGTGCTGGAGTAATGGTCAATCTGCATATTACTCTTTCATTAGATATTATAGAAGCCTGCTGCATGGGTGGGGGGCAGCTGGTTTGCTCTGAAGGGTGTCCTGCATCAGGGTGGGGATTCCCTTGGGACACAGGGTGGCCTGGGCGAGGGGCGTGTAGTGATTTGCAGGCCAGCCATGCTCCTTGACAACCCAAGCAGATGCCTTGGTATTTATTTATCTTCTATAATTAAAACTTTGTAGCCTGGAGCAGAGCCAAGGCAGGCCAGGACTGCAGAAGCTTGGCTTCTTCCATTGCCAGGGGCAACCCTAGCCTCCTGCTCTCTCCAGTTCTGTGGCTGCCACCATTTTTGTTGGGATTTATTTATCTTCTATAATTGAAACTTTGTAGTCTGAAGTGGAGGCCTAGGCCCAACAGGGTGTACAGAAAACTTGGCTTCCTCCATCAATGGGGAAATCCAAGCCTCCCTCCTGCTCGCTCTGTGGCTGCAGCCATCTTGGTTGGGTGAATTTGCAAATTCACTCTGGATTGGCTGGTGGGTATGGCTTGTGGTTGTAATGGAATGTTGGCTAATTTGCATATCACTCTTTTATTAGATAGGATTTTTAAAATTTTATTTGAATAAATTTCTGAATATTTTTGTGTGCACTGGAATAATTTTTAGAAGTAGAACTAAAAATTAAGAAACTTGATTTATTATCAATTGATAAATTAAAGTTTAGATTGTCAAAAACTATTACCTATAGTTTGGCTGACATGGCTCAGTGGTTGAGTGTCAACCAATTAACCAGTAGGTCAGGTTTCATCCCTGTCAGGGCACATGCCTAGCTTGTGGGCTTGATCCCCAGTAGGGGCATGCAGGAGACAGACCATAGATGATGATTCTATCTCATCAGTGATGTTTTTCTCTTTCCTGCTCCTTTCCTCTTTAAAATAAATAAAAATGCTTTAAAAACAAATAAAGCTATTAACTATAAAATTATAACCACAATTAGAAAATATTTAACATATATTCTCAATTTCTTTTACAAATTTATATACAAAATACACCCTAATATATGACATCCCCAACCCTCATTATATTTATTTTGTAATTTTCTCTTATAATTATGAACCTACATAATACATTTAGGTGATACCAAAGCAATATGATAAACATATATGTATTTAAGTCATTGATTAATATTGTTATTTTTTTAAAATATATTTTATTGTTTTTTTACAGAGAGGAAGGGAGAGGGATAGAAAGTCAGAAACATCAATGAGAGACATCGACCAGCCTCCTCCTGCACGCACCCCATTGGAGTCATGCTGCAAGCATATGCCCCCGACTGGAATCGAAACTGGGACCCTTCAGTCTGCAGGCTGACGCTCTGTCCACTGAGCCAAACTGGTCTCAGCTGATTAATATTTTTAAATATTAAAATTTACATCACTAAACAGTGGTGTTTCAGGATTAATTTTTGAATAAATAGTGGATAATTGGTAGATTTAATAACAAAAATAGCTAGGAGTCTAATTAAACAGAACTGTTAAATTAGTAATTGCAAGTCCACCTAAGATAAATTAAATCCAACATTAAATAAATAAAAATATATTTTTAAACCTGTCATTAAGAAATTTCCCTGATTTTAAGAAATCACTTGAATGAATGTATTATCATTACAGATATCTTCAGCCTATCTCATATTGATATTTAGACTTTAGGAAGAAATATGTAGTTAGTTCAATGGTCACCAAAACAATATGCTAAAATACCACATTGATAATATATACATATATATATGTATATGTATATGTATGTATATATATATATATATATATATATATATATATATCCTATCTAATAAAAGAGAAACATGCAAATTGACCTTACCTCCACCACACCCACAAGCCACACCTACAAGCTAATCAGGAGCAATTATGCAAATTAACCAAACCAAGTTGGCAGTTAATTTGCATATCGCTGTGCAGAGTGAATACTGAAGACAGTGTAGAAGGAAACCGATCACTGTAGAAGGGAAGGAGCCTGTGGAGAAGCAAGCAAGTGGGTGCAGAGAAGGGAGAGAAGCAGGCAGGGCAGCAGAGATATGAGAGAAGCAGGCGGGGCAGCAGAGACAGCTGCAAGAAGCCCTATTCTTGCAGGAGTCTTACCGTAATGGACCTTTACTATATATATATTAACTTACTACCCCCCACCCCCCAGTTTTATTGGTCTATAATTGACATATAACATTGTATAAGTTTAAGGTATACATCCTGATCATTTAAAGTATGTATATATTATGAAATAAGTACCACAATAATAGTTAGTTAACATGTGCCACCTTATATACTATATTTTATTTTACTTAAAAATATTTTTAAAATACATTTTATTGATTTTTTACGGAGAGGAAGGGAGAGAGAGAGAGAGTTAGAAACATCCATAAGAGAGAAATATCAATCAGCTTCCTCCTGCACATGCCCCACTGGGGATGTACTCACAATCAAGGTACATGCCCCTGACTGGAACCAAACCAAGAACTCTTGAGTCTGCAGGCTGACTCTCAATCCACTGAGCCAAATCAGTCAGGGCTCAAAAATATTTTATAATTTTAATTGTAACATAGTAATTCTTGATAAGTGTTAGAACACCTATAAATATATAGAAATAAAAATTAATTATCTCACTTTTCTCAAAATCAAACCTCTTCTCTTCCCATAAAGCAAGAATTTAAATAATTTGATATATATCTTTCTGGACATTTTAAAAATATATTTAGGTTTCTGTGTGTGTTTTTTTGTTTACAAGTTTAAAAAACATAAGTAAAATTATATATGCTATATATAAACTGGTCTATTTTAAACAAAATTTATTATGATTATCTTTCATTTCAGCATATATATATATATAATATATATGAACTTCATTATTTTTAGTCTAGTATAACATTCTATATCATAATTATATTTTCTTTCATTTTTTTTTGTATAACAAACAATGATGCAACCAAAACTCTTAAATATATTTGCAGATCTCTTTACAAGATAGATCTCTAGGTAGATAATTTTTAGAATCAGAGGTATATGAATTTAAATTTTGATAGATATGCCCAATATGGCTATACTAGATCTTTCTTTTTTTTAATATATTTTATTAATTTTTTACAGAGAGGAAGGAAGAGGGACAGAAAGTTAGAAACATCGATGAGAGAGAGACATCGATCAGCTGCCTCCTGCACACCTCCTACTGGAGATGTGCCCGCAACCAAGGTACATGCCCTTGACCAGAATCGAACCCGGAACCTTTCAGTCCATAGGCCAATGCTCTATCTACTGAGCCAAACCGGTTTTAGCTAGGTCTTTCTTTAACTATACTGCCTTACATGTCCATCAGCAATATTTGATAGAGCCAATTCTCATGCCCACAACAGGGTAAGGTACAACCAACTAATTGGCTTGTAAGTTCTGGCAATAGGATGGAACCAAATCATTATTCAAATAATTATTATTATTTTACATACTCTCATATTAATGATGTGAATTCCAATGCATTTTAAGATTCACATGTCATGTATATTTATTGTTCTTGGACTGTATTTTTATATGATTTGTTCATATTTTAAGTTTTACTTATATTATTTTAAGACTGTTCAAGCTGAGACTGGTTTGGCTCAGTAGATAGAATGTCGGCTATGGACTGAAAGGTCCTGGGTTCGATTCTGGTCAAGGACATGTACCTTGGTTGCGGGCACATCCCCAGTAGGGGGCGTGCAAGAGGCAGCTGATCTATGTTTCTCTCTCATCAATGTTTCTGACCCTCTACCCCTCTCCCTTACTCTCTGTAAAAAATCAATAAAGTATATTAAAAAAAAAAGACTGTTCAAATATTATATATTATAATTCTTATTTGACATAGACTCCTCAGGAATATGCTGGGTTTTGTTTGTATGGCTTATATTTTGTTTTGTTTTTCCTCTTATCAGACAATTAGATATTATCTGCTTTCGAAATGTTTTTCTAGGAACATTTACTAAAATTTCTGGAAAATAGATGGTTCAGTTTCATGATATTTTATGCCAATAATGAATTTATTTCTTTATTTAGTTAATTAGTTTTCATTAATATTTTTAAATTACATTATTATATTAGTTTCCAGTGTGGAGCCCACCTATAAATAAATGATCATCCCAATAAATCTTGTACCCCATCTGATACCATACATAGTTATTATAATATTATTTATTATGTTTCCTATTTTATATCCCCTTGACTATTCTGTAACTACCAATTTGTACTTATTAATCCCTTCACCCTTTTCACAAATTCCCCTAAACCCCTTTTCATATAGCAGCTGGCAAAATGTTCTCTATATCTATGAGTTTGTTTCTCTACAGCTTGTTTGTACACTTTGATTTTTAGATTCAATTATTGATAGAGATTTATTTATTGCCATTTCATTATTCATATTTTTTATTTAATAAATCTTTATCGTTCAGATTATTATAATTGTTCCTCTTTTTCCCCCCATAGCTCACCTCCACGCGACTCCCACCCCTCCCTCTGCCCTTACCTCTACCCCTCATTGTCCTCATCCATAGGTGTATGATTTTTATCTAGTCTCTCCCTGCACTTCCCTTATCCCTTTCCCCCTGAGAATTGTCAGTCCATTCCTTTATATGCCCTGAATTCTGTTATATTCACCAGTTTATTCTGTTCATCAGATTTTTAATTCACTTGATTTTTAGATTCACTTGTTGAGAGTTATGTATTTGTTGTTCCTAATTTTTTTAATATATTTTATTGATTTTTTTACAGAGAGGAGAGGAGAGGAATAGAGAGTTAGAAACATTGATGAGTGAGAGACATCAATCAGCTGCTTCCTGCATACCTCCTACTGGAGATATGCCCACAATCAAAGTACATGCCCTTGATCTGAATCGAACCTGGGACCTTTCAGTCTGCAGGTCTACGCTCTATCCACTGAGCCAAACTGGTTTTGGCTATTGTTACTAATTTTTATCTTTTTATTTTTCTTCTTCCTCTTAAAGCATTCTTTTCTGCATTTCATATAATACTGGTTTGGTGTTGATGAACTCCTTTAGATTTTTCTTATCTGTGAAGCTCTTTATCTGACCTTCAATTCTGAATGATAGCTTTGCTGGGTAGAGTAATCTTGGTTGTAGGTTCTTGCTATTCATCACTTGGAATATTTTTTGCCACTCTCATCTAGCCTCCATAGTTTCTGTTGAGAAATCAGCTGATAATTGTATGGGTGCCCCCTTATAGGTAATTAACTGTTTTTCCATTTTGCTGCTTTTAATATTCTCTCTTTGTATTTTGCTCTTGAATTTTAATTATTATGCGTCTTGGTGTGGTCCTCTTTGGATTCCTTTTGTTTGAGTTTCCGTATGCTTCCTGGACTTGTAAGTCTATTTCTTCCTAGACTTGTAAGGTGGGGGAAGTTTTCAGGCATTATTTCTTAAAATAGGTTTTCAGTATCTTGCTCTCTCTTCTTCTGGTACCCTTCATAATTCTGATGTAGGTATACTTGAAGTAGTCCCTTACACTATCTTCACATTTTTTTTTATTATTTTTTTCTTTTTTCTTTTCCAGTTTAATGTTTTCTGCTTTTTGTATTTCAAATCTTTGACTTGATTCTTGCATTCTTCTAGTCTGCTGCTAGGTGTCTGTATAATATTTTTTATTTCAGTCAGTGTGTGTTTAGTTTCTAGTTGGTCCTCTTACATGTCTGGTTGGTCCTTTTTCATCTCCTCTTTGGTCTTGCTAAATTTATCCATCTTTTTTAGGAAATTCTTGAAAAACCTTATAACCATGGTTTTGAACTCTATATCCAGTCATTTGTTTTCCTTCATTTCTTTTGTTTGTGATATGTTCCTTTAACTCCGAATTTTTGCTTCTTCCCTGAGTTGGTAGAGTAGCTTAGCGTGCTAGGTGTTCTATATGGCCCATTAGCTGCGCCTTCCCAGTTACCTGAGGTGGACTCTCTTGGCACACCCCTTTGTGGACTGTGTGTATAGCCTTGTTGTAGTTAACTCTTGATTGTTATTGGTATTACTGGGGGGAATTGCCTCCAAGCCAATTGGTTGTTAGGATCCACTGTGTCTACATTGGGAGAACTTCTGTGCTGGAGTCAACCTTATGATATAAGACTTGCAAAATTTCAAAAGCCTCTTTGTTCAGTGGATGGGTTTGAGTTTCATGGCTGAGCAAATAGCCTTGGCTTTTCTTCAGTCCTTTCCTAAGTGGCCCCTGGATCTCAGTGTCCCTTGGTAATCACTATAGCACTCTCTGAACACACTCACGCTCACTTGCCTCCATATCTCTGCATTTCTGGCTCCCCTGTGTTTCTGTGCACTCTGGGGACCCATATCAGTCTGGGTCCCCAGGGTCTTATCTGAAACTGGGGTTCAGTGCAGTCAGAAGTGGATTTCAATGCAGTTGGGAAGTTCTGTCTTTCTCCAACTATAGAAAGGTAGTGGCAAAATCTGCAGTCAGCCCTCTGTGTGTGCACTCATGCTCACACACCTCCATACCTCTGGCTGTTGCAGCTTCCCTAAGTTTCTGTGCACCCCTCCATTTTCACAACAGTCTAGACACCCCACATATGAATCTCTCGCAGAGCTTGGATTCAGTACAGTCGGAAATGGGTTCAGTTCAGTGCAGTGATTTTGAGATTATATTTATTAAAGCTGGGGACAGTCAAACAAAGAAAGGGCTTAGTGTAGAAGAAGCGATAGAAGAGCAGTTAAGCTTTTGCTTTCTAGAAATATTATAACACAGAAGTGAGCCCTCTGGGCTGCATGAATTCACTGAGAAGTAAAATTCACAGTGACAGAATTGAGTCTTGGCAGGGCTACTTTTAGCTCACTGAAAAGTCTAGAATAAAAAGAGCATTAGGAAAAAGCCTAGGTGGTTCTTTGCTTTGACTCTCTAGTAACATTATAGGAAACTGAGTCATGGTGGGGCATCTGTTGGTTCACTGAAAAGTCAGAGAAAAGGAGGCCTTGAAGACAGAATCAGGGTTTGAAGACAGAATCAGGGTATAAACCTAGGATAAGCTGCCACTGTCCATTGCTCCCTTGGTTAAAAGTCTCATAGGGAACCTTAAAGTTTAGGAGAGAAAGGTAAAAATGCACACCTAAGAGGGAAGAAAGGTATGAGTATGCTTCAAAAAGTGCTCCCACTGGGTCTTTGTGTTGATGGTTCTTATTTGTTTTATAAAGAACTTAAGGAGGGGTCTTAAAGAGGATCTCAAGAGAATATTCATGGAATATATGCTGATGTACCAAAATGAGATTTACACCTCTGACTTCATTTGTTATTTGGTGTGGTCAGTATAAATGTCACTAATTAGAGTTCTGTTATCT
>PVJN01046626.1:0-16373 GCA_004026805.1 Lasiurus borealis
GTCACGCCACGCTGCTGAACCTCACCTCCGGCGGCTCGGCGTCCGGCATGACGGCCTTCAGGGCCGCGTGGCAGAAGCGGTTCAGGGCCGACACGCGCGTTCTCTGCTCCATGTACAGCCTCAGCTTGTCCCTGAAGGTCTCCCCCAGGAAGCTGTAGATGAGGGGGTTCAGGCAGCTGTTGGAGAAGGCCGCGAGGTTGACGATGTGGCCGGTGAGCGGGTGGGCGTGGCGGAAGGACTGCCGGCAGGGCTCGGCGCCCGGCTGCGCCTGCTGCAGGAGGTGCACGCTGATGAACACGTTCTCGGGCAGCCAGCAGATGAAGAAGACGAGGACCACGGCCAGGATCATCCGGAGCGCCTTCTGCCGGCGCGGGCGCAGCCCCCGTTGCCGGTGCGCCTTGAGGAGGGCCCGGGCGATGAGCGAGTAGCAGAGGCCGATGACGGCGAAGGGGACGATGAAGCCCAAGGTGACCTCCAGCCACTGGGTCTCCTTGGCGTCGGCGAAGCAGAAGCAGACCTCGCCGGAGTGCCGCAGGTGCGCCGCGGTGAAGGGCACCAGCGTGGCGGACACCGAGGCCATCCAGATGAGGCCGCAGCTGAGCCGCGCGTGCTGCTTGGTGCGGAGCAGCCCGCAGCGCATGGCCCGGGCCAGCGCCAGGTAGCGGTCGAAGCTCATCCAGGTGAGGAAGAAGATGCTGCTGTACATGTTGATCTGCAGGAAGAGGGACATGAAGGTGCAGAGCACGGCGATGTCGTAGTACTGCTCGTCCAGGTTGAACACCTCGATGAGCGAGTCGGCCACCAGGATGAGGTCGGCCGCCGCCAGGTTGATGAAGTACAGGTCGGGGATGCTCATCCGCTCCCGCGAGCGGAGGTTCACCACCAGGATCAGGATGTTCCCCAGGAAGCCGATGGGGAAGAGGAAGACGGTGTAGAGGCAGGAGAGGAAGAGCCCGATGGCGTACTGCGGGTGCGAGGGCGCCGCCAGCCCGCCCGTCTGGTTGGCCAGCGCCCCGCCGGCCAGCGCGCGGGACAGGTTGAGCGCCGCGGGGCCGCCGCCGCCGTAGGCTCCGGGGTCGGCCTCCATGCCGGAGACGGGCGCGCCGGAAGTCATGCCCCCACCTCCACCGCGGGTGGCCTCAGGCTCTGCCGCGCGGCTCTCCGAAACCCGCTCTCAGCAGCACATCCATCTTCGGAAGGAGAGGTGCCGTCCTCGGAGGTGAGCCGGGGACGGTCTCTCCGAGCCCATCAGCAGGAGGCTGGCGGCAGGGGTCTGCGCTGCAGGAGGAGGGGTGCGGCGGGCTCGGCACCGCCCGCTCCTGCAGGCACCTGGGAGCAGAGGGGCGCAGTGCGCCCTGCACCCTGCATGCTGCAGGCCAGGCGCCCTGTGGGTGCGGAAGGCTCCCCGCCGCTGTGTCTTCCGGGAGGACGGTGCGCCGCGCCGAGGCGGAGAAGCAGGCGCCTCCCCCGAGGGCTCCCGGCTGCGGTCGCTCGCTCGGCCCTGCGCTGCGGGGGACAGTGAGTCAGCCTCGCCCGGAGCCCTGTGCCGGGCGAATGGCTGGCCTGTGAGGTAATGTGCAGACGGGTGTGGAGCTCTTAGGAAAACTACTGTCTGTCAGGAGAGGAGATAAGATTTATGGTGGCAGCTTTTGGGAAGAGGAGCGAGCAGGAAGGGAAAATCCCAGCTTTTCTGAGAGAGAGCGGGGCCGGGCGCCGTGGGGAGACGGGCGTAGAGCCTCTTCTCTCACAGGAAGGTGATCCCAGAAACCTCGCTTCTTTGCTCAGCCTCGTACTAGACTTCGATGCCGAAACTTATGTTAATAGCGTGGCCTGAAAGGCAAAGTAAGGAATTAAAGAGGTAATTGTTTTAGGGACTACTATTGAAATTTTATTCAATGTGTGGACAATTACTGTCACACCTAATATGTTCCGTAATGCTGTTTGTAACCTAGCAACGCGGTGACCTGGGAAGTGGGCGAGGCAGCCACCCGGTCGGCCGGCTCTGGGGGGCTGGCGGCCGCGCTGCTGGCTGGCGCGGGCAGCTCTGGAAACGGGGGCTTGGGGTCTGTGTTGCCCCTCACTGTCCTCCCCCTCCCCTTCACTTCACCCCACCCCCAACCCACCCCCACACACACAAGTTCTCCGTGGTCAGCCGGGTGCGGTTTAGGTCACAGCGCGGAGGAGTGCCCCCTGGCAGTGGGCAGGGCGAGCAGCACACAGGATGGCCCCACCCAGAGGGGGATGCGCCCGCCGAGGGCAGAGAAGCCCAGAGGAACCGCCTGGCCCACTGGATGGATCTGAAGGGTTTTTACTGAGTTTTCATTGAGCCCAGGAGGCCTCAGGACCCGTGCCGGAAGTGCTGCCCACCCAGAGGAGACGCCCCGACCCTTTGCCTGAGGTGCTGGGAGGCGGGGAAGCAGCCCATGGGGCCAGGCACCGTGCTCAGGACCCTTTGCGTGCGGGACCATCGATGCATTTGACTTCATCAGGTTTTTAGAGCCTCTTTTCTTTCCTGTAAAAACCGCCCAGGCTGTCTGCTCTGCTCTCCAAACGTGGGGGCCTAAGAGGGTTTAGGCTGCTCTCGGCGGGAAGCCCGAGGTGAGGGGGGCGGGCGGCACGGGCTGCGAGGGAGCCTCTGCTCGGCGGGGACGGGCTGGCCTGCTGCTGCTGGCGTCCACTGAAGGAAGCACTGGACAGCGAGCCCTGGGCGGGGGCTCCCGCTGCTTGTCCAGCCTGGAGAAGCCAGGCCACATGGTGCCGGACCACTAGGCTCGCTCGTGTCCTCGCAAAGGGAAGTCAGTCACCGGTGCTAGTGGACGGGCAGGTGGTGTCATTAAAGGAGGACAGGGCTGTGCTGGCCCAAGGAGTGGGGCTCTGCCTGGAGGTTGGGGGCCTCGTGCCCCTGGCCCCAGCTGGTGCCCAGTCTACCCATACCCGTGCCCCGCTGTCAGCCACAGAGGCTGCCCACCCACCCGAAGGCAGAGCCAGGAACCAGACAGACTTACCTGTGCCGCAGCTGACGCCCGCCCGTGGCCCCCTGAGCAGACCCCCGTCCTGCGAGGGCCGGGCAGCCTCGGGGATGATGCTCGGCCGCCGGCTGCACGCGGGAGGAAGGCGGCCGCATGGAAGCAGAGACGCCTGTCGTCACGGAAGCCGAAGCGTCGCTGCCGCCCTCGCCGCGGCCGCGGGGGAGCAGCCTTTATATCTGCAGGCTCGGGGCCGGGCCGCCCCTTGGGCTCTGGACGCTGGGCAGCCTCCCTCTGCTGGACGGCCTCCCTCCGAGAAGGCCAGTTAACCCTTTTTCTGCTGGCCTCTCCTCCACACGGCCGGGAGCTCAGGCTTCCCTCCCGCTGCCTCCTTCCCCCCTGATGCAACTTTTTTTTTTTTTAATATATTTTATTGTTTACAGAGAGGAAGGGAGAGGGATAGAGAGTTAGAAACATCGATGAGAGAGAGACATCCATCAGCTGCCTCCTGCACACCCACCACTGACGATGTGCCCGCCACCAGGATACATGCCCTTGACCGGAATTGAACCCGGGACCTTTCAGTCCGCAGGCTGACGCTCTGTCCACTGAGCCAAACCTGTTTTGGCTGATGCAACTTTTTTAACTTTGAAGGGATTGTAAATAGGCTTTGTTTGTCCTTTAGATAATAACCCATCACCATTGGTTGAAACTTTAAATATTCTTGCTTGTTTTAGCAACTTAACACTAAATGTTCTCAGCTTGGAGAGAGCATGTGAAGTATATGCAGAGACTTCAACCTGGGAATTGCATAGAGCAGTGGTCGGCAAACTGCGACTCACGAGCCACATGCAGCTCTTTGGCCCCTTGAGTGTGGCTCTTCCACAAAATACCACGTGCAGGCGTGCACATAGAGTGCGATTGAAACTTCAAGGCCCATGCGCGGAAGTCGAAGTCGGTTTTCGGCTCTCAAAAGAAATTTCAGTCGTTGTCCTGTTGATGTTTGGCTCTGTTGACTAATGAGTTTGCAGAAAGAAATTTAAATTGAAGGGATAGCAGGTGTTTTGGCAAGCACATGAGGACTTGGACTCGTTTTCCTGCTCTCCATGTTAGCCATATCTCAGCTCTCCCGCCCCGCAGGTGACTAAGTCAGACCCAAGACCTCCTCCCCCCTCGGCCCGTGCCTGCCCGAGGGGCCAGGATCGAGTTAGCGCCGGCTCCCAGTGCCCACCCGCGTTGTGCCTGGAGCAGGGCTAGGAGGCCGATGGCCCGGATGTCCAGGCATGTGGGGGTCAGGGTGCAGGGTCTGCAGGCCCGGTGTACAGGCTGCTTGTGCCACGCTAGGCAGCTTTGTAATCGTCACCTTGTGATGGGTCTCGCACTCCTCCGTGCTGTCGTTCTTACCGTTGCAGCCTGTTGGAACCGGAGGTTGCACGCTGAGTGGTCCTTTGCATTACCGAGCACGAATGCACCGGAGCCGCGTGCTTCCCAGGGACGCGGGCCGTTAGGCGTGATTCGGGGCCTGACAAGGCAGGGCACGCGGGTCCTGCAGCCCCGGTGGCCAGCCTGAGTGCCACAAGCTTCCTGTTTTGCCCGGGTCGATTGCAGATGAGCCAGGAGGCCTTCTGCGTAATAACCACTGTCTCTCGGAGACAGTTCTGGGAAACAAACCTGTTTTCCAGCAGATAATTCTGCGTGTATCTCTGTGGACAAGCACTGGCTCGGGTTCCTTCCGCCTGGATCCCCGGAGTGATTCCAGTATGAGCTCCCTCACGCTCCGAGGGACGGGGTCGCGCAGGGACGGTCTGATGGTGGGCACACATCTGGCCGCAGCAACGCCGGGCGGTCTCAGCGCGGCTGCCTGAGCCACCGTTGAGAGAAGGGAGCCCCGAGAAAGTCCTGCTTCCTCTGCAGCTAAGTAAATAATGCGATGCCAGCCCTTGAAATAGCCAAACATGTCCCTTAAAATAGCTGCTCGCCACTCGCGCTCCCTGCCTGTCCCAGCACCCCCTGCTGTGAGCCGACCTCAGCCGCATACTTATGGTGCAGGCTGCGTGAATGTGTGAGCAGAGAAAGGAGGCCCATCAGGGGAGCTTTGGAAGCATTTAATGTTTTAATGTACGTACAGAGGCCACTGGAATGGCTCAGACCCAGGTTCTTCCAAAGGGGGGTGCAGATGGAGACGCGGAGAAGCGGCTCACGCGGGCACGTGTCTGTCCTCAGTTTGCCGGCTGGTGGTAAAGCATTCATTCCATACACGTCCAGGCAGTGGGTACCAGCTGTCCCGCTCAGAGACGTGGAGGGACCACAGGGGCGTGTGACTCAGGGAGGGAAGCCAGCCAGGGGCTGCCGCGTGGAGAGGAGGTCTCGGGACAGCAGAGGGCGGCGGGTGGGCGAGTGGCCTCAGGATGGCGGACCCGGGCCTCGAGGAAAGCCCTCAGGTCAGCCGGTGCTGGGCGGGATGTGCGGGGTGGGCTTGCCATCCTGGTGGAGGAGCTGGCTCTCCAGGGCGGTTCCCGCCTGTCTCTGTTCAGCCAGGAAACTCGGGGTGCGCCCAGCAGGAGGGAGCCTATGTGTGCGCCTCCGAAAAAGCCCGCTGCCGGCCGGTGCTTTGTGTCTCCTGTCGGCTGCCTTTCTGAGGAAGCTGCCGTAGAAGAGGGCCCGCCCGGCGCGCCCGCCAGGCCTGGGGCCGTGCGCCTCGCGTCACACCAGCTGCGCCCCTGCTCTCAGCCGGGGCGACTTCTCAGATCGCGAGGACCAGTGGGCAACCCCAGAACGGCCTGTCCTCGCTGGCAGCCTGAGTTAGGGCAGGGCTCGGCCACGGCCCCGCCTTGTGGAGTGATGTCTTTGTCTTCGATGCGTCCTCGCCATCGGTTGGAGAGATCTCCCAGCGCTTCCCCCCCGGCTCCCAGCCCTGACCGGCGCCCAGGCTCCCCGTCCCGGACCTGCAGTGTGTGGGTGGTTTGGCTCAAGGCATCGCACTTTGGCACCAAGTGGGCGGAATGCCAGAAAACGAGTTTATGGAGGTGCCTCCCAGACAGGGTCCCAACGCCCCGTGCAGGTGTGCGCTTCCGCCAGCCCCACCCCTCGGTGCAGGCAGGGGCGCAGTGCCAGCTCCACCCCACATCTGGCTGCAGCCTCAGCGGCTCGCTGCAGGAGCACCATGCTGTGGAGGAGGCGGCGGGAGAGCACGGTCAGGGCGATGGCCAGCACTGCCGGTGGGCAGAGCCTGCGTCCCTCGGGGACGGAGCAGCCCACCAGGCCCGCTGGGCAACCAGCAGGGTGAGGAATGCCAGCTGCAGGATGAGCGCGAGCCGGAAGCCCAGGCCAGCCTTCGTGATTTCACACTCGGGCCAGCAGTCAGCAGGTCCAGCTGGCACAAGGTGGCCCTTGCAGCTCCCCAAGCATGCCCATCAGGGCCACCACTGCAGGGGGCACAGCCCCCCAGGGCCTCCAGGCCCCCACACGCCTCGGAGTCGCCTCGGTGGCCGGGCATAGACAGGTGGGGGCTCCACGGCAGGAACACGGAGAGCATCGCCAGCTGCATGCACGGGCTGGAAGGGCGGGTTGGACAGGAAGGGGAGGCGGTGGCCACGGGAGCGAGAGCAGCGTTGGCAGCACATCGGTGGTCGGGAGGTCCAAGAGGAGCATGGCCAGGCCCCCAGCCTGTGCAGCCCCGGGGAGGTGGTCAGGCCGAGCAGTCCAGTGGCCAAGCCCCTGGGACAGCCACGCCGAGCGGCACGCACCGGGTGATGGTGCCCTGCGAGGGATGCCACGTCCCCTATCGGGAGACACACTGGGGTTCCTGAGCTGGGTGGTGACTGGGGGTTCTTTCCCCTTCCCCCTCTCCTCACACTCCTTAAACTGTAAGTGGCCAATGAGCCTGCGGGTACCTTTGCCGTTTATTCAAAGGAAACTGAAGGCAGTGAGAGGGGAAACTGAATTCTGCGGGAGTACTCGGGCAGCCAGGCTGCAGACCCGGCGTGGCGGCTGGCCTGCCTCTGAGAGCCCGGTCCTCTCACGCCTGGCTGTTGGGTGCTGCTGTGGGCTCTCCGTGTGTGTGTGTGTGGGGGGGGGAGTGTCTGCCTTGCTCATCCCATTCCTCCAAGCTTTGGCCTGGGCTGTGTGTGACATGAGCAGGACCCGGATGCTGGACCTCGTGTGTGGCCATGAGGCACCCGCTCCGCTCGGCGGCGCCAGTGGGAGTCCTGCCTCACAGACGGTGCCCATCTACCCCCTCACTCCCCAGGTCGGGCAGCGTCTGGTTCTGCGAGTCTGTGCTCCTGCATCACAGCCCCTGATCCCAGTGAGCCTCGCCCTCCCTCTGACCTGCGCGTTAGGCGACGGCGTCTCGGGCACCGCTGGGCCTGTTCTCGCGGGAACCCGCTCCCTGGACCGGCCTGCGTCCCAGGCTGCACAGGGCAGGGCCCCCGCCGCCGCGGGTGATGCTCTCCATCTGCCGGGGCCAGGTGAGCGGCGCCCGGACGTGAGCCCGGGAAATTAAGACGAGTGACCGGGCCGAGGGGAAGCCATTTGCAATGTCTCCTTAATTAGGGCAAATCGGAAGGCGCTGCTGCGGACATTGACGGCCGCTCAGGAAGCAGCATTAGGCCTCCCGCGTCCGGACGCGGCAGCCGCCCCCCTCTCCCCCCGCCTGTGGCTGTCACTCTGCCCTCTGACTGACGTGTTCAGCGCAGGGTCACACACCCCCACCCTGTGGACAGAGACGCGCGTGCCCTGGCCTGGCCTCAGCCCCATGGGCGGGCTCGGGACTGCCTCTTGCCTTGTCTGCGCTTTCCCCCGAGGCGAGGGGCCTGCTTGGGGGAGGTCCAGCTGGAACGTGTCTCCTCCTGCTCCCGCCACAGTGACAGGCCGTGGCTGCGGGGCCCACAGACAGGACCCACCTGCCGGCCTCCGTGGCCACTAAACCCCGATCGCAGCCCCTTTACGGCAGTGCCGCACAGGCACCTGGCCCAGGGTGAGCCAGCACGGCTCTCTGCCCCCCGCAGGCCCGGCCCTGCCGCGCCTCTCACCCTGCCCAGCTCTCGGTCGGAACAGGCGGATCCCAGGAGCCAGGGTGACGCCCTGGGGGCTTGGCAGGCGCCTTGTCGGCCCTGCTGGCCACCACTTCTGGAGGTCCCTGGGGAAGAGAACGGGATCAGTCCCCAGTCCGGCTCTTCACCCCCTCCTGCTCCTCCATACCCCAGGCTTCCTTCCGGCCCGGGAGGCGGCAGCCAGTGCAGAGACTGGGGGGCGCTCCCGGAGGCGGGGCGCTTGCTGAGTTCTCCAGGGTGGACCCTGACAGCAGGGCGCTCGGTGAAATGACGGCACCCAGGCCTAACCCTGCACGGTTTGGCCCAGGACCTGTGCATTTTTAGATTGACATGCAGCCCTGGCTGGTTAGCTCAGTGGATAGAGCATCGGCCTATGGACCAAAGGGTCCCCGGTTCGATTCCAGTCGAGGGCATGTGCCTGGGCTCTGGTCAGGGCTCCTGCAGGAGGCAATCCATCGATGTATTTCTTTCACGTCCCTGTTTCTCTCTGTCTTTCCCTCTCCCACCCTGAAAACCAGTGAAAAAAGACCCTCTGGTGAGGATTAACCGCAGCACAGCTCGTGGTGTGGGCGTGTCCTCACAGGCATCGATCACGGAGCACCCAATCGTCCTGTGTCCTCCAGGCCCGTCCTTCACCCAGGCCCCAGCACTGTCCGTGTCCGAACTTCCCAAAATGTCAATACGCGTGGCCTTTGGCGTGGTGCGTGTCACAGCCTCATTGCTGGGCAGCCGTGGACCGTGTGGATGTCCGTGCTGGTGTATCTGCTTACCCGCTCACCTGCTGAGTGACGTTGGTCGTTATGAATGAACCACTGTAAATACTTAAACACAGGTTTTTATGGCTTAAACTAGAGGCCAGTGCACCTCGGCCTGGCCTGCACCCTCTTGCAATCCTGGACCCCTCGGGGGATGTCGGAGGCCCAGTGCACCGATTTGACCCCATCCCCACAGGCCAGGCCGAGGGACCCCACCGGTGCCAGAATCCGTGCACAGGGCCTCTAGTGTGCATATAAGATCTTTGGTTAATCTCTTCCCACCCTCTCCCTCTTCCCCTTCCCTCTGAGATTCAGCAGCCTGTTCCATGTTTCCATGCCTGTGCGGTGAGCGTCTGCCCCTGGTGGTCAGGGTGCGTCATAGGTACCGATCGGACGGTCATTTAGGTTTTTCTAACTAGAAGTTCAGAGTGAACCCAGGTAAGACTGCGGGTTCTTATAGGGAGGTGTGCTCCCCCGTGCATCTGGCCACGGGGTCTCCATCAAGCCCACCGGCCCTGGAGGCCCGTGACCCCTGCAGCCGAAGCGGTCCCGCCGGTTCGGTCCCGGGAATTGGGCTGAGCCTCCGCCGCAGATCCCAGGCCGGTGCGGCCAGTGCCAGGCCTGGGTCCAGGGCCGGGGCCTCCTGAGTCAGTCAGGGCTGCCCCGCCGGCCGGTCCCCTGGGAGCTCCGGAGCCAGAGCCAGAGAATGCTGTGTCCTTCCAGCAGCTCTGGGTGCAGCGCCGCTCAGACTAGACTGGCTCTGGGGAGGTGGCCCCCACCCAGGAGCACTCCCTGACCGGCAGGATCGGTGGTTTCCGGGGTGGGTGGGCAGGATGAGGTTGGCAGGGGGGGGGGCACTTCCCTCTGGCCAGCTCCCCCGGGGCTCCCTCCTTTCCCGCTGGCTCTTTAGCGCCTCGTCTTGGCTGCGTCCGAATTTCCAGAGCCGTCCCTGAGCCTGGGAGCCGAGCGGCCTGGTGGTCACCATGTCTGGGACGTGGCTGTGCCGCGCTGTGCAGCTGGTTGTGACCTGGGGCCGAAGTAAAGGTGCCGGGACATCGGCCCGAGGGCGGCTGAGCCGGGCTGCTGAGCGGTGTGGGTGTGGGTTTGGGCGGAGCCTTGGTTTGTCCATTTGCTGGTTGAAGGACGTTTGGGTTTGAGCTCCAGTCCTCCCTGTGGGTGGAAGCCAGGTCCTGGCTCCGCTGGACTGCTGGTCGCCCTTCGGAACCAGCAGGGCCAGCGCCCACCCCCAGGAGACACCCTGCCCCTCCTGGGACCTGCCTGTCGTCTAAGCAGCTGCCTTTCCAGCGGAAAGCTTCGCTCCAGTCCCGCCATTTACCAGAGTCCCCGCGAGAGGGCCGCCGGGGAGGGGCAGGGAGGCGTGCTTCCCACGGGCCACACTCACCTGTGCACCGCGCTGCTCCGTCTGCTCCTGCCCCTCCTGTGCCCCTCCTGTGCCCCTCCTGCCCTCCTCTGCCCGCTCCTGCCCCGCTCTAGTCCTCCTCGCAGCCTCACTCCCCGCACTGCTCTGTGCTCGTGGGAAGCAGGCAGGCGCAGAAACCGTAAGGGAAACAGGAATCGGGTCTTAATTCAAACCACGCGGTGTTTGAGCAGAGTGTGGTCTGGCCACGTGACCAGAGGGCTCAGTGGGGCTGGGAGGGCCCGTGCAGACAGAGGCCGTGTGGCCTGGCTCTCGCGGCTCCGGTGGCTCCACACGCCGGCCCGCACCGTCCCTCCCAGAGCGCTGGCACCGTACGCGCCAAACAGGACCTAGCCCACCCTGCACGGGGCGCCTCGCCACCTGTCCAGTCCCAGTCCCCGACGGGCGCCGCCCTCTGCACAGCTCGGGCCAGTGCTGGCGCCCAGAGCAGGCTCTACCTCTGCCCTCACCGGCGGGTGTCGGGCTGAGTCTCCCTCCGGCCCCACGGGGTGCCGCGCCCCTGCTCATGGGCAGGGTGAGGGCGCCGCCCAGACCGTTGGACAGTGGGTCTCCCAGCATCAGTCGCCAGCACGCCCTCGCCATGCCAGGCGGGAGCCGGCACCAGGCAGGTAAGAGTCAAAGGGAGAACTGAGGGCAAGGTTGGCTGGTGGGCGTGGCAGGGAGCGGGCACAGTCCTGGGGGAGGGAGGGATCTGGGTGCCACCTCACGGAGCAAAAGCTTCCCCACAGCTTGTCCCTGCCAGCCTGAGGAGCCGTTCCCTTTACACACTCCCCACGTGGCGGTGCCCGGGCGACACTCGCCCTGTGAGGCACAAGCTTGGGGGACTTTAAGCAACGCCAGCCCGCGTGGGGTCCCGCAGGCACCAGGGCCGTGATGTGGGGAGAACTGTGGCGCGCTCGCCAGCGTGGAGCAGTGAGGCACGGCGCGTCTCCCCTGGGTGGAAGCTGGACCCCCGTCAGCCCCTCGGTCCTGGGTCCTCCCATCTTCTGGGAGCCAAGGTGCCTGTTATCGGCATCAATCACAGCCCCTCCCTCCAGCCAGTGCACCCCAGGGGGACCCAGCCTTGAGTTCGGCCCCAAGAGCACACTCAGGCCAGTGGGAGGGACAGGCCCTGAGCTACTCCGACAGCTGGCGCGTCCCTCAGCCCCGGTCTGACTGGGAGGACCTGCGGGGATGGGGAGGACTTTGCAGACAGGAGGCGTGCGTGGGAGCGCCTGGAGCAGTGAGGGTTGAAGAGGCGGTGACTTCACTCCTCTCCAGGAGTGCCGGACCCCAGACCGTGAGGTGGCGCCCAGGCCTTCCCCACTCAACTCCCCTTCCCCGGCCCCAGGCCCTGCCCGGTGCCCAGAGGCCTCTTCCCACCCGTGCTCCCAGGCCCAGCAGGAGGGGCTTCCCGCCGCCCTCTTTGCACCCGGGGGCACCATGGGCATAAGCACGGTCCACACAGCCACCAGGTGCCGTGGGTGCGGGAAGGACGGGTGTGGCCGTCACTGTATGCGCACGTGGGGCCGTTGCTGGCCTGGAGAGGAGCCCACCCTCCACGCTGCGGCGGTGAACGTGCCAGCCAGGCAGGGAGGAAGGCGGGGCTGCCTCGCACCCAGGGGACCAGCCCGGGACCTTCTTGCCCCCTTGTCTTGACTCGGCCTCTCAGGCACGTTGCCCAGCGTCCTCGCTGGGGGCGGAGTCTGCATGCTGTCATCCCCTGTTCGGAAATGCAGCTCAGGGATGGTCGGAGCTCACAGAGCGGAGCAGTCGGGACCACAGCCGGCGTCAGGGACCGAGGCCCAGCTCCTCACTGCCCTGCGGGCTGCTGGGATGCCTCCCTGCCCTGCAGCTCTTCGATGGGCAGAGGAGAGCCTCGGTCCCAGCCCAGGCCACCAGGTGGCGCTGGCGTCCCGCGGGGCTCCTGCTCCTAGCACCTCCCAGCCCTGGGCCCTTCCTCGGGGTCTCGCCTCATCCTGGCCCGGGGACAGGGGGCTCCAGCGCGGGGCCTCAGGGAGGGTCTTCTCAGCCGATAAGAGGTTTAGGTGCTTCTGCAGAGAACAGTTGGGGTTGTTTGCATGGCTCCTGCCCACCTCTGATCCTCCCGCTGGTCTGTCTGTCCCTGCAAACGACAGGCTGACCGCAGTCCCGGGGCCTCTGGTCTGCCGGCCCTTCCCATCGCCCGTGACCTCCCAGGGTTTCTCCGCCGTCACAGTCTGTGTGTCACATCATGCTCCCCCTCACCAAGCCCCCTCCTGACCCCGAGGCTGTGCAGTGTACATGTGAGTGCATGTGTGTCTGTGCGTGTGCACACATGCAGAGCAGCACCGGTACACTGAGTGTCTCCCTGCGCCTGTGGGCGTTTGTAAAAGCAGAATTTGGTGTGACCTCTGAGAGACGGAGGATCTAGCTGTGTCCACAGGGCACAGTTTCTGAAGGACACACACACGGTGGGCGTGCCCTTTGCTCTGCGTTGGCTGGGGGTGGCGGTCGCCTCCTGAGGTCATGGGGTTACAGCCTGAGCTGTGGGCGCCGAGTTGGCAGCTGAGGAGCCTGTTAGCGGCCTCCTGGCACAGACCCGGTTCCTCCCTCGATCTGGGCGTGCGTGGTGGGTGGTGCAGGGGCTCCTCCCACTCTGGGGTCTCTGGCTCCTCTGCCCTGAGGCCCGTCAGTCGGTGGCCACTGGGGGGAGCTCTGCTCTGCTGCAAGCGGTCCCCCTGGGAGGCGTGTCCGAGTCGCTCCTGCTCTAACCTCAGGTGCGAGGCTGGTCTGCAGCCTGAGCATTAGCCCTCCCTCCCTTCCCCGCCTCAGTGCAGCGCTGGCCGCGAGTCCTGCACCTGCAGCTCCTCAGACGCTACCTCTGAGGCCCCTGTGGGGCCCTGGCTGGTCCGGAGCCCATTCTGGGTCGTCCTCTGGCCCTGTCTCCCGTGAGCCACAGAGCTCCAGGGCCCAGGCATCCCTCAGGACACGCCTCCCCGCAGCCCCGCTCCTGCAGCAAGTGGAACACAGGGCCACGCTCCCTCTGGTGCAGCCTCAGCGCCTTGTGTGTTGCTTTAGAGAGAGCACAAGGGAGGGGGGAGGGAAACACCAGCGGGTGCCTCCTACACGCACCTCTCCTGGGGATCAAGCCCGCAGCCCTTTGGTGTTCAGGGCGACACTCCACTCAGCCAACCCCCCGGCCAGCCAGGGCTGCGAATTCGTTAAAAACTACTTTGTTGCTATTCACTTTACAGTGGGGATGTTAAAAATTACTTTGTTGCTATTCGCTGTACAATGGGGATGTTAAAAACTACTTTGTTGCTATCCACTCACTCAGCCAATTCTCAAATGTCCTGAGAGCTTACTCTGCAGTGATGGAGGGCGCTGTGAGACAGGCCCCTTGCAGGGGGGTATGGATGCCCCCAGGTCTGCTCCACGGAGAGCCGCAGCTGCAGACTCGCCTGCCTCTGGCCCGCTGCCGCAGGCGCTGGGCTCGGCGTGAGGCTGGGAGGGAAGGACCCACAGAAAGAGCCGGCGGGGTGACCGGACGGTAGGAGGCGAAGTGCCAGCTCATGGTCCTGCTGGGTCCTCCCAGATCCGGCGCCTGACCTTGGGGACACAAATGTGAGCGCTCAGAGGTGGAGGATGAGTACCCAATAATTTAATAGTGCCCGACGGTGGGGCTTCCTTCAGCGGTTCCTCCCACACCCAGCGCCGCGGGCGGAGGCCTGGTCCGGGCAGCGGGCACAGCTTACGAGTGAGGCGGCCTCGGGTGCCAACTGGCTTTAAACTCAGGAACTTGCCCTGCAACGTAACTTCTTGTGAACGTGAACAGAAGTGAGATAATTAACGTAAAATCACCAGAGTCAGAGGTGCTGGCGGGAGGAATGGTCCTGGGCGTGAAGTCAGAGCGTGTATCCTGGCGCCGCGCGGACTCGGGCGTCAGGTGGGTCGCTGAGGAAAGCAGGGCCGAGTCCACACCGTTGCCTCACCACCAGCTCCTCGTTCTCCTCGGCGCGGCCCCACTTCCTCCCGTGTTGGCGTCGGGGTGGAAGCCCGGGAGCAGACGCCCGGGAAGAAGGGCAGCGTGAGCCTGCGGCCATCGGGTGTGCGGTGGGTGAGCAGCGGCGGGGGTCAGGGCGGAGCAGGTGGAGGTTTGCTCTGGGCCGGTGAGCAGCCCAGCGGGTCCCTGGGAGCGGGGAGGATCTGGGAGGGGCCGTCTGCCGCGGGCCGGTCCCCGCAGGAAGAGCTTTCAGCACCGCCGACACTCGATCCTGCGCAGCGGCTTTGGGACAGAGCCAGCAGCTCGCTGGGCATTGAAAAGTGGTGGGAGGCTCCCTTCTCTGTCAGGGGAAGAGCACTGGGCTGCAGGTCGGGCTGTGGGCAGAGGCTGGGCACTAAGGTTGCCCTCACACCGGGCTCCCTGACCAGCCCGCTGTGCTTGGGGCCTTGGGCTGGAGCCTGGAGACGGAGCTCGCGTGCAGGGGAGAGCGCCACAGCCACAGCCAAGGGCCGGGCCTGCACCTCACTCCACCCGGCCCACAGGGGAGCCAGGACCGGGGCCCTCGTGTGCCCTGGTGCCTGTGCTGAGAGGGGGGTTGGCCTGGGTGGGGCACAGGCTGTGCCGGGCATGGAAGGACTGGGGCTGAGTGTCCTGGCATCTCCTCGGACAGGCACGCTCTGCACTTCCCCGGACACACCTGTCTGCGGGCCTGGTGTCCGGGCTGTCCGCACGGGAGGGGCCGCCCACCCTCGCGTCACCGCTTCCTCCCAAAGACACGGCCCTACTTCCCGGCGGGGGTTGCTACCACATGAATGTGCTACAAACTCGGAAAACCTTTCTGCTCATAGGGCTGTGGGGTTTCAGAACTGGCATCAGAGGATCGAGGGCCTGCATTCTGTCTGAGGACTTGGGGGTGGCGAGGGGGGGCTCCCTCAAGTGCACAGTGCAAAGCGGCTGCTTCCGGAACGGGCTGGTGGAGGCAGGAGGCGGGTGAACCCCCTGACCCCCATCTGACCCCACGCAGCCACTTCTCAAAAGTAGGCCCGTGCTCAGGAGTGGCCACTGCCATCCGGGCTCCCTGGGTCCCAGTCCCTGCAGCCTTTCTCCCTCAGCTCTGGGCCCGTGAACAGCGCCCCTGGGAGGCGGCAGGTCTCGGTACACCTAGCGGGGAGGGGGTGCCTGCCTGCACCACCCCTCGAGCCTTCCCTCCTCGTGAAGCGCTTGTTCCCACGTGGGACACGCACGCCCTGGCCTCGCCCCGGCCGCGCCCCCATCCGCGGGCATGCCGTCCCGTCTCCTTCATTGTAATACTCGGTGGCTCTCACCTCAAGCATCTCTTTATAAACAAACCTCAGGCGGGGGTCAAGCATTCCAACAGCACGGAGTATAAATACTGGCTCTCACCTCCGTCACTTCACTCAGAAAGCCCCGTGGCCGGCGGAGCCAGCAGGCCGAGGGTGGGCCTGTGGGCGCGGGGGGACCCCGCCTCCCGGAGCTGGGCCTGCAGGCAGCTCCCTCTGCCCCGGCCCCGGGCCCAGAGCACACGCCCGTACGCACGGCTGTGTGCTGGCCTCCGCGCTTCCCGGGGTCAGCGGCGAGCTACCGGCGGCAAAGTGCTGAGACTGACTGAGCCGGCCCTCCTCCCCAGGCCTCAGACCCGGTCGTGGGCAGAAGCAGCGGCTCGGTGTGGTGGCCCCGTGCTCCGGCCGGCTACGCCAGCACCTGCTGGACCCCCGCCTGGTCCGCCGAGCAGCCCCGGCGCCCGCAGGGCATCTTCTTCGCCAGCCGCCGCAGCTTGCCGGGGAAGCTCCTGTTGAGGCAGCGGTACAGCAGCGGCGTCACGGCGCTGCTGGCGAAGGCCAGGCAGCGGGACAGGTCCCCGGCGAAGAGCAGCAGCCCCGGGGGCGGCCCGGCCCCCGCGCCCCCCCGCAGGGCCAGGCACGTGCGCCCCAGCAGCGTCAGGTAGTGCGGCGTCCAGAGCCCGAACTGCGTGCACACGGTGGCCACCAGCAGCCGGTGCACCGCGGGGTCCAGCCGCCCCGCGTCCTGGTCGAGCGGCGTGTCCTCCTTGCGGATGCGGGAGATGAGCACGAGGGCGTAGAGCACGGCCAGGCCGGGCACCAGGTACCCGATGAACACCATGATGGCGTCGGCCGCCTCGGGGTGCTGCATCTTGGCGCACTCGACGATGCGGGC